>DWJZ01009571.1:0-10628 GCA_018249125.1 Asbolis capucinus
GTTATGCTTATCATAAAAATGTATTGTCATCATGACGGAAGGTGTATGAAAAATTTCAGCTTCGGTGTAAGAGGAAGTGGGTCTAATTAAGCTTGCAAGATTCAACCGAAACACCAAACAAATATACTAATATACAAACATACACTGCAAGTTAAATAAAAGCTTGTTAAAATTGTAACTCATACTGTTAGAAAATATTGTAACAACATTATTTTTTATATGTTTCCGACAGGTTTTTGCAGTCATTGGCGTTCATACTTAATTTTCTACGAAGCTCTAAAGTCACCTACCTCTATCCTTGCTGTACAAGCTGACAATTGTACCAGCTGGCATTTACGGAAGCTGTCTACCCAGACCATATATTTGGGAGACTTAGTTGATGTTAGGTGTGTACTTTACAACTTATTAAATTAGTGAATTCTTGGCCTTAAGTAACCCAATACTGAGCGCAGGCCTTCGAGTCCTCCCAACCAATAATTCTAAAAAACCTCTCGGTGACTATGACGTACCTGAAGAGGATTCGGCTTGACATGATCGCAATGATGCCTCCTTTGCGTTCCTCTGGGCTTATACTGAGGAATCCTAGAAGATCCTAAAGGCTGGGCGAAATGGGAAACCCAAAAATGTGAATGTTAGTCAAAAATAGGTGCCATAAAAATTCCCATCCAGCTGTTAACTATTCTTTCTACATACTATAAGACAATGCTTAACTACCATCCCACCTGGTAATAAGTGGCGATGTAGATTAGATGGTAAAGCGCATTAACTTAGAATAGGATAGAATCACTCCTACCTTGAAAACACCTCCATTATACTCGAACGGAAACACAGACAGTTAATTTATACCAATCCTTCGCGGTACGCCATATAAAAGATGAGGCGATGGATGGATACCCGGAGTGCGTCGTGTCGTTTGGTAGAAAGGGGTGGGTGGAGTTATGTCATGTAATTCCTGCGCACACTCTCCAAAATGTACCCTATTACTAACTCCTCTGCCAATCAACATTGGAGTAGTAGGTATTTTGCAGTATTCTTTAGGCCTCCTTAGTTCTAAGGGCTGTAAGAGAGGCCCGTGCCCAGTCATGCGGCATTAATGGGTTGAATTCACCACATTATTAAAGCACAATCAAATCTTTCAGCAAGCATTCCCGTGACAAATTTTCCATTAGTGCTGTTGATAACTTCTGATTGTAAATAAAACTAGAATTTGCTTAGACTTCGCTCGCGTGGAATTCTCATCACCATGCAAGTCGAATATTATTATTATTATACTAAAAAAAAACACAAATTTCCATAGTCTCTTACCTTCGACAATGTTTTTTAAAATCAGCTTAATGGTTTAGATTAGCATAACAGACAGACTGAGTTACGGTCGCATTTATCTATATATAATAAATCTGTAACGGGGTCCATTCTGTGCATTTTGGAAATAGTATTTTTGTTTTGTTTTGTATTTTTAAAATTTTTGATGCAGGCAGGGTTTGTTATGGATATAAACACCAAAACAGTTTTATTGGATTTATTGTCTGTCTGTCTGTACGGGCTTCACGCTAAACCCACTTGACTGTTAAAGAAACCTGGCAGTCATAAAATAAAACCCGAGAATGTTTATAGGATATGTTTTATCCCAGGAAATGGCATAGTTCCCACAGGATAACAGGTTAAAATTAGTATGGCAACTCTGAAAACAATAGAAAAAATTAGATGAAATTTAGCATGTTTATGGGTTATGTAAAGAATATAGTATACCTAATTTTTTTTTTTCAGTGCCCGTGGAAACTATTACTTCTCAACAAGAAGCGAGGCACCATACTCCAAAGGACGTGCTGGGCTTTTGCCAAATGATCGTACTTCAAAGTGAAGACCAATTCCTTCTCAGTATTATTATGAATAATATTATAATATCTTACTAATATTATAGATGTAAAGGGAATTCTGTGTGTCTATCTTTTTATTTTTTTGGTATCGAGGGGGAAACCTTCCAAAGGTACCTGGTGTCGTGGGAGCGACACAGGGTTATGTGGGATTTTTACTGTACTATGACCTGATGGCCTTTCCAGCACTACGTGGAAGGCTTCAGGATCTCCAATGGAACGCAATCGGAGTCTTCCTAGCGCGGTTCCTAACGTCGGGCTCCTCCCGAGAGGGACCCAAAGTCCCGCTTCTGGTCAACTCAGTTTACGACGGTATGTGGAAACACATACCGACGTCCTTCCCGGGGCTGCTATTGAGCGGTTAGAGCTCCCACTCTACGCGTCCGTAACCCTAAAGGCCCTTTAAGTCGCCTCTTATGACAGGCAGGAGATACCGTAGCTCGTATTCTATTCCCGAGCAACAGGGACAAGAAGGTGGAGTTACATGCGCCCACCGTGGCGCTCCCTATGGCGCCCACCGCAGCTTCTTCCACGGTGCCTCCATCTCCGGGTTGGGTCGGCGAGTTCCCTGACCCGTTTGGCTTCTTCTATCGCGGTCATAAGGTGGTCACAGAAGCTGTCCACGCTGTCCCAGGCTTCGCCGGAACAGACCATCGCTGCAACGACAGCATCCGGGGAGAGGTCTGACCCCACTTCCTGCATCAGGATCCGTAGCACTGTTTACCACGCGGGACAATGTTCGACCGTGTGCTGCGCGGAATCCCCTGCGTCGCCGCAATGATGGCACTGCGCTGACGCTTCCCTGCCTATTGTGTGCAGACACTAACCGAAGCAGCCATGTCCGGTGAGTATCTGTGTCAACAAGTAGGTAACGCCTTTTCTCCTCTTCTGTGTGTCTATCTTTAGCAAAGGATAGATCTCCCGCCAAGCGAGGTGATATGCCTGGGGAGCGGCCGAGCCCCCCTTTGGTAAATTGGTAACCCCGACGTGACGTATCATCCAGTTATCAATATCACGCCTAAACTACTGAACCGGTATTGATGAAACTTGGTACGGAAGGAAAATAGAACTTGAGGTACCTTTTTTTCTACCTAAGTAATCATAAGAGAGGGGCAAAAAGAAAGGTGTCGTAAACGAAGTCGCAGGAAAAAGCAAGTGTGATATACACCAATTTAGGATAAATAAATAAGGTTTTTATTAAACTACCGTACGCACGGTATTTTCTATGTTATTTCATTTAACCTATCTTAAATTCTTAACCTAACCAAAATTATATAGTACAGTTCAATGTATGAGTTCGCCATATTACAGAAATAAAAAAGATAGAAATATTCATTTATTTGTCTCTTGGTACTCCCCTTTGAAGCTTTCGTTTCGATTGTAAGCTATCGGAAAAGTTAGCAACAGCGTGCGCGGTTGGTAGGAGGATAGGTGACCGCTAGTGGCAAAAATTTCACGATTCCGTACGACGAGAGCACGCAATGTTGTCGGCCCCATTCGTCGTTCGATAGCAATCGTTAAGTAATGTCGGAGACATTAAAACATCCGGCACCTGGGTTGGTCAGTATCCTCACCACCAATTCGCACTTGAACGTGGTGGAGTGTACTCCAGGCTTCCTCAATGAAAAAACTAATGCTCAATACTGGGCCATAAATGGAACCACCACTCCTGTTAGAGAGTTTGCTCTAGAAAAAACTTGACTAATTTGTCGAAACAATAACTCGAAGAACGAAAGATTTATTGAAAATTTAAATAATAGTCAATCTTGGCCACTTATTATATATTTTATTAAAGTTTTATGTTTTTTTTGGTAAAGGATTTAGTCGGCTTTGTGCATTACTGTCAAATTTTATTGAAAGTTATTAGTTTAAGCCACAAAGCAAAGGAATCTAGAAGAGATGGTAAGTTCTAAGAAATTTGTAATAGTAATGCGCGGTAATGTGCGCCATGCTGCGCCACACTTTTCACGTCAATTCAAATCTATCTTCGAACATTGTTCCGAGCACAAAACAAAGAACCTATTATTTGGTGGTTCCGAGATAGAAACCTGCAAATTAATCATATAAAACGTTATAACATGTATAAATTATGGTAAAAGGAACATTACTTAAAAACATGTACTTAAAAACATGTACTTAAAAACATGTAAAAACCGTACTATATTACATAGTATTGTACAGTAATTCGGGATTCCATACTATGTACATGTATTCAAGAAATATATAGTATGCGAAAATCCTATATTCCAGTACAACATATCGATGTTTATATTTTGCAACACTACAGCAAAATAGACTCTAATCTAATGTACTTGAGAGTTATTTCAAAAGGATATTGGGTGTATTTTAGGATATTTTTGAATAAATTATATAATGAGTGAGTGAGTACTTTAATAGTGCAACATGTAACACGAAAAATGTATGTTTGTTTGTCGACAGCGGTTCCCATATATTTCTTTACATCCACTGGTTCTTGTTCGTGGTTTAAGCAATAAATATTATTTTTGAAAGTACTGCAAAACTACGATATTACATTGTCGTATTAGACCGTCACAAGTGGTTATTGTCTATTAACCAGTTTACAGAGCGGTGATAGCCGAGTGGTTATGAATTCGACCTCCTACTCGGGGGGCTGGGTTCGAATTCCAGTGCTCGCACTTCTGACTTTTCGGAGTTACGCGCGTTTAAAGCATTTAAATGTCACTCGCTATAACGGTGAAGGAAAACCTGCTTATAAGTCTCCAACTAATATAACTAACCTTTTCTAGTGATCTAAAATCCTTATTTCTTCAAAGCACGAACCTTTTTTAAAAAAGAATTCAGTTGCAGAGATATAATCATAGATTTTAAATAGATCTTTTTAACCTATTTAACGTTGCGTAATATTTGTGTATTGTATATTGTATTCAAAATAAAAAAGTAAAAAAAATACAAATTTTATAATATTTCAATTTTCACAAGTGTTTTTGTGAAACGTCAAAACTGATGGTATAAGAATTTTTGAAATCGGCCCAGTAGTTTCTGAACCTAATCTCCTCAAACAACTTACTCTGAGAAACAGCGTACTTACAGGACAAGAAGTCTTTTTAAAAATATAAGGTTTTTATTTATGTCGTACTATAAACTGACCTCGCTTCGCTTCTGATGGGCCAGGTACCAGAAAAGTAGTTATTGTGACACAACTGTAACAGTTAGACGCATGGTATAACGGACTTATTTGTAGTTTTTGATGTCCTCTATAAAACTGTATACGTCGTTGAAAATATATTATATCCTATGTCCATCAGGGATAATGTAGGATTCTAATGGTGAAAGAATTTTTCAAAGCGGCCATGTGAATTCGGAGTCTTTAATCTTGTCAAAAAATAAAACAAATTCTTTCCTCTTTATAATATTATTAATGACTTGCTAGGGCCTGCCCGCGGCTTCGCCCGTGTTGTTATGTGCCGCCCATGTTAGGTGGCTTGATTTTTTTCTGAATTTTTCTCCATTTACCATCATATCCCGAACACTTATCATATTGTATATAAAACCTTCCTCGAGAATCGCTCTATCTATTGGTGAAAACCACATGAAAATCCGTTCAGTAAAGTAAATTTTAATTCTGTACATTAACTTTTTTTTATTTTGATGCAGAAAGGTTGTCGATATAGGGATCAAAAAATTATATTTTGGATTTATTGTCTGTCTCTCTGTTCGAGTTGCACGCAAAAACCACTGGACACATTTAGATGAAACTTGGCATAATTGTAGTTTAAAACCTGAGAATGGTTTTAAAAATGTTTTATCCTATAAAATGGCTTTGTTCCCGAAGGATAACAGGTTAAAATTAGTATGGCAACTCCGAAACCACTGGAACAACTTACATGAAAATTTTAATGTATGTTTAACTTACATAAGAAGAATGGTTCTTCGATCCTTTTTATCCCAGAAATCGGCTTTGTTCCCGTGGGATACCAAGTCAAAATTAGTATAACAACTCCGAAACGATGGGACCAATCAAGTTTTACTAATTACACTAGTTTAAAATCATGGGTCGTTTGATATTAAAAACTTAACTAATTCATGCAAGCGAAACCGCGAGCATAGCTAGTAAATAAATAAATATATATCTTAGGACAACACACGGCCATCTGATCCAAAACTAAGCGTTAGCTAGTACTATGGTGATCCGACTGATAAACACACATAATATATACAAGTTATATATGTACATATACACTTGGTATTGTCGTAAGTATCGAAGTCGACGAAGGATACAGTTATACCGCATATTTATTCGGTTACTGAATAGTAATGAAAATGGAAGACTCCACGTGTCGTGAATACATATAAGACTCCGTACCGTGCAACATTGACCAGATTATTTGCTAGATATTTTTCTATCTTGACGTGTAATAGAATACTACAGATTTGTAGAGGACATCAAGTGTCATACCATATTTCTAACTACAGTAACTCTTTTCTGGTCACTGGTTTCTCTGATTCGAAGCGAGAACTGTTACCAGAGCAAAATTTGTAGTTTAAAACAGCATCGTTACATCTATTATCTATTTATACTAATATCATAAAGAGAAAAGATTTGTTTGTTTGAAGAGTATAGAAACTACTGAGCTGATTAAAAAAATCTTTAACCGTTAGAAATCCACATTATCCCATGAGATAATGTTAAGCATAGGCTATAAAATAACTTCGAAAAGGTTTAGGGTTCGTATAAAAACATTTATAATGTAAACTAACCTAACCTATTAACTAACCTAACCTAACCGAACGTGTGAAAAAATCTCAAAAAAATCTTATTTCACATCCGCTGCGGATTGACAATAGATCAAAGTGGTGTACTATAGAGATATATATTATAGAGGACATTAATATCTACAAATAAGTCCAAGATACCATATGTCTAACTGTTACAGTTATGTCACAATAACTACTCTTTTCTGGTCACCGGTTCCTCCGCTGTGAAACGACGGCAGTTTCAATATCAGGATATAAGGACATGTCAAGCGTTTATTTATTTTTTTATTAAAAATACCATGTATATAAAATTTTGCCACAATTACACTTCATTAAATGTATGTTAATTAGTTTGTTAACTAATTACAGACGTGTTTTTTAAGTGAAGAAAATGATGTAAGGAATCGAAAAAAAAGATCACATTGAGGTTTGACAAAAGAACCCCTTGTCTGGAGCAATTCCTGAATGTAATATGAGTTCATGCTTATCAAAAATTGCATTGTCATCAGAACTGAAGCAGTATGTCAAATTTCAGCTCCGTAGTGTAAGAGGAAGTGGGTCTAATTAAGCTTGTTGTTTGACCCGTAACAAACAAATATACTAACATACTAACATACATTTCGGTGCAAAGTCAATCTGGAATTATTACCATACAACATTGACAGTATTGACAAGTTTGTAAGTTAAAAAAATCTACCCAATTTAATTATCTAATCCTTAGAGATTATGTGCCTATCTAATCTATACACGATAGTCATTGCGTTAGTATTAAAATTGTGACTGTTTTTAATTAACATCAATTATTATCAGTAATAACAAATCGTTAAAAATTGGCTGGTATAATTAACATTAATTACTGCGCTGCACCTAGATCACAAGGCTAACAATCAGAGGAGATGGTGCAACACAAATTTATTGAATGTAAAAAATATTTTTATTTATATATTTAATCTTCTAAAAATATATTTAATCGTTCATTAATTTCAATAAAATACAATATTTATTATAGACGCTCAATAATGTACCTAGCAACATTGTGTACACAAGTCAATGAAAAAAGAAAAACATTAGTAATGAAAAAAAAAAAAATTAAATATGAATGTAAATCTACTTTCATGTAACTTCCTTTAAAAAAAACATTAAGAAATTTATTTGTGGAGATGCCTTTCTAGTACTATTCGCGCCAATTTGTGGACATTAAAATCTTTGGTATTCCACGACAATGACGCCATAATTAAAAGTTTCCTTCACCCGTAATAAGGATATTTTAATTAACCATTTTACTCATGATTACAGTATTAATAGTAATTACTCTTTATTACTACGTCTTATAGTAAGATATCTTTTCATAACCCACTGTTCCCATCGAAACCAACTAAAGTCACTGAAAGCTGCCACAGTTTCTGGGCTAAATTCTGATTCCTCACTGTCCATAGCGTGAAGCGTGGTTTGCAATCCACGAAATATTTTCCGGTAACCTCAGCATTTTTTTCAGCCACTGCCAAGTATAACGAGGTCTGGGCGCCATCTTCAGCGCTCCTACAACAAATCCAGCACCATATTTTGAAACCAAACCTACTAAGAATATTCGTTTTTCCCAAAAGATTGGTCTCAATAATTCCTGGATGCAAGCCGTTCACTACTACTCCAGTGCCTTTAAGGCGCTTCGCCAAATCCATGGTGAAAATCAGATTGCAAAGTTTGCTGTTAGCATATGTTCGTATCTTTCCGTAATATCCTTTCTTATTCAAATTCCGCAGCCTGAAGAAACCCAAGTAGTGTATAGTGGAATTAACGTTCACGATTCTGCTAGGTTGAGATTTCTTCAGCAGCGGCAGAAGAAGCATCGTTAGTAAGAACGGAGCAAAATGGTTGACCTGCATACCTTCCACAATTCCATCCACAGTCATTTCATTCCCCAGTCCAAATATACCTGCATTGTTAATTAGAACATTCAAACTTTGTTCCGATTCCAGGATTTCTTTAGCAAATTTCCGCACAGTACTCAAGTCTGATAGATCGAGGTTTTTGTACAAAACATTAGTGTTACCTGTCTCTTTTATGATGTTATCCTGGGCTAATATTCCTTTCTCTTCGTTCCTGCAGCCCAAAATCACACGAGCTCCTCTCGATGCCAAATCCTTTGCGGTATAGTATCCTATACCGGTATTAGCACCTGTCACTATAACAACCTTTCCTTTCATCGTGGTATCTGACCGAAATCTACCTATGGTCCACTTTAAAAATATTCTTATTAATAGCACTATCAGAAAAATACATAGTATCGTTATTATAGCGTAAATATATCCAGGCATGCTTGTGTGCGCGACGTATCTTGTAACGGACTGACCGCATTAGCAGCGGAACTTGATTTGTTACGTCAGTGATCTTGAACTAACAGGCTCGTTGCATGGTAAAATGACAGCATAGCAATGAAACGAAGAACCTGTTCGGAAATCAATTATGGATGTAGATGTAATTTTGATTAAAAAAATATTAAAAAAAACATTGAGTTACTATGTGTTGTAATGGACTTGAAATAACAAAGGATCTCTAATCAATACCGTTGAGTTGAAGTGGGTTTGTGGGAAAAAAAGTGAATGAGCGTAAAATGGCGAGAGTGCGGTCCAAGACGGTCGCCGGGGGACAAGATTCTTGAGCCCAAAATCTTGAACGGAAGCTTATACTAACCTCTACAAATCAACTAAAAAAATGCGGATTTTGAAAAACGCACACTACAAATCAACTAAAAAAATGCGGATTTTGAAAAACGCACACTAACGCACACTAAGTCCTAAAAAATGTACTACATTGTATCTGATTTTTTTTGACAAACTATTCTCGTGTAATTTGAGTTTGATAATCGTGGCACAGGCAAACCTGTATAAAGGTATGAGTGTGTAAAATCTTTATTATCTTTTAGAAAAAATCAACTTTAAATTACTTGGATAAGCAATAAAACGAACATGCTTGTCGTAAAAATGCATTGCCATTAGGATGAAACTTTTATGCAAAATTACCACTCCGTGTAAGAGAAAGTAGGTCTAATTAAGCTTGCAAGATTTGACCCGTAACAAACAAATATACTAATATACAAACATACACTGCGAGTTAAATAAAAGCTTGTAAAAATACCAGTTACATGTCGCACAATTATATACATGTTATGGGACAAATACTGTCTTCCGAATAAGAAACGTCGAAATTGGTATACCCAGTAAAAAGTTATGACGTAAAACAACAAAGCAAAATTTAAATTTAATTAGTAACTTATAAATTACCCGGCAGATGGCGTCAAGCATTTTCGAACAAAAAAATTATAAGTAAATCGATTTTAGGAAACATAAAAACTAACGAATTAGGTGACCTTGTTTGATGACAGTTAATTAATAAAAATTATAAGGACCGAGCTCCACTTTATAGTATTTTGCAAAATTGGTCAAGTTAATTTATTTCATTTATTTATTTATTGTTAAATAGCACGAATTTAAAATCCCACTTACACTAATTAGCGAATATACAATTTAAAATAATAAAAATATGAAAATAAGGTTAAGAGTTGAAGACGAACTTGTATGAAGAATATACATATGTATATTGTATGGAGAATTATAGTAAAGAATCTAAACTATTATAAAACTCAAAGTGCGTTTTTCCTGTACATAGAATATTTTTTCAAGATTTAGTTGAAGAGGGACTCTCATATTGAGATAGAGCACGAAAAAAATTTTTTTGGGATTATTGTCTGTCTGCCTTAACGCGCATCACGTGAAAACCTGCGGACAGATTTCGATGAAACTTTGCAAAGTTATTACTTATATCCCCGATTAACATTTAGGATACTTTTTATTTCGAATGATTCCCGGGTTTGTCTGGAATAGGAGAAGGAAGTTTGTATAGGAATTTTCTTAAATATCATCCGATTTGCTTGTAATTTGCAACAAACATGCTTTATTTCAGCAGGCTGAGACCGGTCAGAGTAACGCAAATTATGAGAGGCCCACGTCCAACAGTGGA
>DWJZ01009572.1:0-10626 GCA_018249125.1 Asbolis capucinus
TTAATACTAGAATACTTGATTTTTTTTTAATAAAAAAGAAAATTCTCGTAATGTCATGATCAAGCTACTTCTTATCGCCAAAAAGGCTAGAAGGGGATGAAAATTTGGAACTTCTTTATTATCAAAGATATCAAACATTAGTTGTATTGGGAAGAATATAAAACTCAAAGTCGTACAGAAGTCAGCTGCTCGATGGTAGCGCAAAGCTCGTCTAACCGGCTACCGACCTCCTGCTTGAGTCAGCCACCAAACGATTTGTCGTGTTCCAGCTGAGAGTTTGAAAGCAGTTCTGTTTAGTTCCTCTTCCTTCTCGTCCTTGATACAGAAAGAAACAAAAAATATTTATTAGGCATATTTGCATCTTGCAGCACAGGCATTACACTATTACACCACAAAAAATCTAACTAACGTATCTTATTATATAGAACTAAATTATTTTTGCAATCTTATTTTAAGTTGCAGTGTATGTTAGTACATTTGTTTGTTACGGGTCAAATCTTGTAATTAGACTTTTGCATAAGCCGTCCGTCCTGACAACAAAGCATTTTTTTGATATTAACCACAGAATTGGCTCCAGACAAGGGAACTCAACGGTTAACAATACAGTTATGAAATTTTGTGAATTTCTTTGTATTGTGGATCTATGATTAAAGCTTATGTTTTTATGTATATTAATAATCTTTATTAATATTCATATACACACATGATAAATAGGAGAACAAAATAATTATAAAATTTAGCAAAACATGAAAAAAAAAGAAATTTAATTGTAAAAAAACAAAAAAAAAATGGAAATCTACGTATTGTCTAAATACTTTCCGCTCAGCTTAACATATGTATGTACAGCTAATGCCAAGGCACGCCAATGCTTTTAAATTAAAAAAAAGCATGATAAGGTTTTTCAACGAAGCTGCTGGGAGGGTATTCCTCCAGCTAAGCCATACATAAAAGCAGGCTAGAAAAAACGAAATTTAAAAAGTAATATCTGTAACTAATTCAATATTGAATGTCACGGAGACCAGGAAATTCAACATAGCGGCAGATGTTAGTAAGAGGAATGCGGAGCGGGTCTGTACTATCTAAATGTAGCCGCAGGAAAAAGGTAGTAAGAAATAAATATCAATAAATAGAAAAATACCGTGTATTTTTAAAGGATCATAAAATTACGCTGTAATTTTAAAAGAGGCAGGCTCGTGTTATCGTGGGAAGAGGTCAATGTTACGGTCAATTTGATAAGTACTGTTACGTGGCAGTATTAGGATGCCCACACAGAAATATCCTGAAGTATAATATACGCAATTCTAGTTGAAAATTAGTTTCATTGGAGAGGAAAATGAAGTAATATTACTAGATTTAATTAAGTCCTATATTAGATGGCGATCAAGGCTTGCATAACTTTATTTTTCTTTATTTTTTTTTTTTCTTTTCTTTTTTTTTACTTTTTTTCTGGTTTACCCCCGCCACAGGGTCAGAAGTTAGGTAAGCCCATGGATGGCACTATATCATAGATCGTAGGTATTAAGCCCATAATACTGAGTTAAGAGTAGGCAAGTGTTGAGTAGATATACTACTGATCTCAAATGCTTCTTGGAAACTCACTGTCCTAACTGGGTACTTTACTTATATCCTTAGTATAATAAAAGCAACTCGTAGATAAAAACAAGGCCTGTTTCTGATACGTATGAGTCAAAAAGTACGTATGAGTGAAAAAAGTACCCATTAATAATTTTAAAAATGTTCATAAAAAGTTTAGGGATAAAATTGTGAAATATGAGGATACAGAATGGAATTAGGAAGGTTAAGTACTAACTTTTTAATTTATTTTTATTCTGCCAGAGTGTTGGCTTTTGTATGTTAAATAAGGGTATATGAAACCGCTTGATTCGTACAGGACCTCAAAAAATTTAAGGCTCCAAACTTAATTATTTCAGTATTTTTTTGAAGTCGTATAAATTTGTTGAAACTAGTTTATCTGCTGTTGTTTTAATTGTTTTATAAGATTTGCAGTTTATTTGAAGAACTATCACCATCAGAACCAGTCATAGCTTAAGGGATTAAATTTAGGTCGCTCGACCGAAGTTTCGAATTCTGCGCGCACTTTTAATTACAAAATTACCTATGTGCGTTCATTATCATCGTTTGTCACTAAAAATTAACTGCAAATACCTTGCGATGTTCTCCTTCAACGCAACACGTGCTACCGAGGGAAACCGATACTACTGAGAGTTCTTTATAACGTTCTCGAATGGTGAAGTTTACCTACTAGGACACTGCGGTGAAAAGCCTTCTCATATTTTCAAAGGGGATCCGAGTCCAGTAATGCGACAATTACGAGTTGCAATGAAGAAAAATAAAAACCCATCTACTTAGTACCAGAATATGGTACCCACTATTAGTTTATAAGTTGCTTTATAGTTTTACGGATAAATTTTATCAGATACAATAGCAATAAACAATGAGTTGACCCGCTCGATAACGTACGGTTAGGCCGCGTTCACAGTTACTTATTTTTATGTTAATATGTATGTGGCACTGGTTTACGCCCGCGGTTTCGTTTACGTGGTGTGTTAATAAACAGAAGATTATATGTTATTTGAGAATACAATTTATCTCTGTGCCAAATTTATACTGAAACGTGCAGTAGTTTTTGCGTGAAAAAACGAATCTCCATGCATCCATCCATATATCCCCTCACAAAATTTCAAAAATAATATTAGTATTAAGCAAGGCACTCCATTGAAATTTCGCTTTGTTCACGTTTCGCCCCTTTTCACTCATCAGTACATTTCCAAAAGTCAGAGGAACTGACACTTGGAATGGCCACTAACCCCTACATCAGCCTGCCCCGGGAAATGGTGCTGGAAATTCTCTAGACCTTTTCAGTGTCAACGAGCCCCTCCTTGTAATATGCCGTTAATGGATTGAAGCCAATATCTACAAATAAATCCTCCGTCCGACCACTCCGGGTATCTTTAGTACATAAGCTGCCCACTACATCGTATGAGTCTCCTCGTAATTGGTAAGATCTAAAGTGTACTTCATCATGTGCCTGTATTTTATTTTAGGATAGTATTATTTTATGGAAAAGTACATAGTCTGACGGCTTGTTTAGATTGTAAGCGATCGAAAAGGTTAGGCTACAACGGGTGCAGTATGTCGAAAGATGGGTGATCCTTGTGCTTCCGACTGCACATATAAATGTAGGTCCTCATTGCCACTGTCCAGTAGCAGTTGTTATGCCATGTGAAAAGTACTACTTTATATTAAAACAAATTATTCCTTGAAATCAAATAATTAGATCAGTAGCACCAGAAGTAAATTAATTCCATTAAGTTTCTTGCGTTTTTTATTTATTCTTAGTTTTAACATAAATCTTTTTATGTGTCCATATTAAAGTTGTAAGAGAAGTACAGTTATAATCTTTTATAGGCACGTTTACAATCTAAACACGTGAAATTGCTTCAAAGTGTTCTTTTATGCGTGTATTAAATTTGTCCTTGCATTATAGAGAAATAGACGCTGACCTGAGATTGCTTCTTTTGGTGTACACCACAAGCCGAATAAAATAATGAAAATAATCCAGTAATTTAGAACTTTGGTTTTTATAATTTAAAAAAAACGGTAGATATTAATCATGGACGTGCCATGGCTTAGTGTTTTGGTATAAATTCACAAACGTTATTTATTAAATAAAATAAAATAATATTTTACATTAATAAATTGTCTAGACTGTAAACTAATTAGTACATTAGCAGTTGATGTACGTACCTAAGGTTTATGAAACCGATTTCAGCGGTATCACAAACCTTGATGATTATCGCTTTTACTTGTTTAAAATGTATACTAAATCAGCATTATGAGAGTGAATAATTATGAAAATTGTATTAGTTAGAAACGTTTCACTCAAACAGTACTCATACTCCTATAGTACTCATATCCACACTAGAATTCGGCGTGTTCGCCCGTTGAAGTGTTACAGTTTGTAGTCCTTTGCATCAGTTTTTTTTTTTTTATGTGTCCCGACACAATATGAGGTTGATTTCATATTTGAGGGGTCTCCACTCTTGTCCCAAGGTCACCATATTGGAAAAAGGATTTCGTGCTGTATCTCGTAAACTAGATTTATATCTAGGACATCCTGCAAACAATTTGTAAGAATTTAATTAAATGGCATGAACAAAGCTAACATAACCTGAAAAGAAACATACACCTTTCACATAAATACCTTCTCCGGGTATTGAAACACTCACTCCTTAACAGGACAACAATGTCAACACAGTTTCAGTCTGCATGCGTACAAAATAGCTATATTTCTCTTCGCGTATCAACTTTTAGCCTCATTATAAACGCACCTTAACACTTAATATTTGAATGAACGTTCCTATCTCGGAACATCGTTATTGCGGCTCGCAGTAACCGCTCGGTCTTATGTCGTTTGCCGCTCAACAGTTTTCACTGCGACATTAAAAGGTTAGTCCCCAAGATTTTATCCTTCACTAGTCTGAAAAGAAACCGATGTGACAAACGGTGATGTGTTTGGAACAAGTACACGTTATTTGTACAGTAACAGTTATTTAGGTTTAGGTATTAAGCGTATTTCGATTATTTTCGATGAAGTTAAAATAACAAGGTATTTTATTCGCAGAAATACGCGTTATCGTTACGTTGCTTGGTAACTGTTAAATAACGACTGTTTGTTTTCCTCTATTTGCATTAATTATTTACACAGGTTATTTTGTAATCGGAAATGAAACTATCGGCTGATTATTGTAAGACGATTACATTTTTAATAATTTAATTACACTTTCAATAATTGAATTAATTTAATTACACTTTTAATAATTGAATTAATTTGATTAAAATAAATAATTTAGGAGCTTGTTAAGTTGAGACCCGGCTTGGGTTGATTGTAAGTGATCTGCAAAGTTAAGCAAAAGCGGATGAGGTTGGTAGGAGGATAGGTACCCGCTAGTGATGATACGATGTGATACGAGTGATGTTCGTGTTCCGAAGTACACGTAAAGCTGTTGGTTTTAGTTATCATTGTTAGATAGCAATTAAGCCAAATTAAGTCAAGTCGGAGGCCTTATGGAGTCTTTCTGCATAGAAACTCACTCAGTAACTTGTTTTCCAAAATAGCGCTGAAATAAAAATTGTGTTACGTTTACTTATTAATAACAATATACGTAAAAAGATTTTTCTTGATAATAATCGCCGAAGATACCGTACAGGAGAAGTTAATCTAATTAATCATTTTAATCCATTACTTAAAATGATAAACGATGTTGCATATTTTTAACGCATTTTTATATAATGACTTTTTAGTTAATTCCATTCATGTTTAACGAAAATAATGTAAAAAATGAAAATTTAATATTTACCAATCAATCTTACATATTGACACAGATATTTTACACAGAAAAGTAGTAAATAGACTGTCAGATAAATAAATATACGCTTATAAACTCAGATGTCATGTCATCAGGATTCCTTTTGTTGCGGGCGCTATGGCTAAGATTTTAACACACGTACCCACAAACATACGTCTATCCAGTCCTGGTATTGAACCCAGGTTCACTTCGCAGTCACTACTAACTAGGCTACAAGGCTGATCAGGCTGGAAACTAATTATAAAAAAAAATACAATGACATGACAGGCCGGTTGGTCTGGTTAGTGAACCTGACTGCTACACCGAAGGCCGTGAGTTCGATTCTCACCCAGGTCAAACTTTTCTGTGATGAGCAAGAGTGTTTGTTCTGTGTCTGTAAATATCTATATAAGTATGTATTTAAAATATATGTATGTTTATCAGTTATCTGATCAGCATAGTACAAGCTAACGCTTAGTTTGCCGAGTAAAAAACAATTATAGTTAATGAATATATTAAAGAGTTTTATATTTAAAAAAATGCAATTGAAAAAAGTCAATCAATTACATAATTCAAAATAGTTCTCTAGGTCCACTGTAATGGGTGGAAAAACTTTATGAACCGTGAAAATCAAATAGTGTAGCTATTATTTTATAAACATTTGCTAAGTTTTTACCGTATATGATATCTTTCCTCAACCGTAATAGATTCAAAGTGTAACGTGATTTTTTTGTTTTGTTTCTTAATAAATTATAGCATAAAAACGCTACAAATGTAAACAGATACACATATTTACGTAAATTTGATAAGAAGATTGAGTACCCAAAATATTGTCATTAGCGAGTGTGCTGATAATATAAGGGGGTATTCACATAAAATCACATTACCCACACTTTGGTTTGCTATTAATTTACAACAGTGTTGATAACTTTATATAATGCTGATATAGAAAACGATTATATTTTTAACTAGTTGTATCCCGTGGTTTTGTTAGCGTTTATTTGAAGAAAAAATGTATAAAATCCCGAGAAAAAAAAACCCCTGCTTTAAATTTAAAAAAATATTATTCGTAGCGTGTTTTGTTATCCTACTAATATTAAAAAGTTTGTGAAATTTGATGGATGGATAGATGTTTGTTACGTTCACGTAAAATCCACTGAACAGTCAGAAATAAATTATAAATTTATTTATACACATGTCTTTACTTCGTTTTCGGATTAATTAAAAACATCTTTATAATAATATCTTTGGACAGCTTACACACGGTCGTCTCTCCAAACTAAGTGTTAGCTTGTACTGTGGTGGTCAGACAACTGATACGCTGAATTTTAAATACATACTTATACAGATATTTTTACATCCAGACACACAGATCAAATATTCCTTCTCATTACAGAAAAGTTTTACCTGGGTAGGAATCGAACCCACGACCTTCGGTGTAGCGGTCAAGTCAACTAACCACTCGACCAACCGGCCTGTCAATCTTTTAACATCTATTAGGTTTTTTCGAAATATCTTGCATGTAGCAATGTACAGAAGTCGATCAGGTACAATCCATACAAATAAATGTGAAATTGCATGTCGTGTGTTTGTTCGTCTTTCACGCCAAAACGGATCGACGGATTGACGTGTTTTTTTATAAGGAGATAGTTGATGGTTTGCAGAGTGACATAGGCAACTTTTTATCTAAATTAGTACGGGCGAAGCCGCGGTCGGAATCTAGTTTTATTAATGTATTCAAGATATCGCTCATTGTAATAATTACTTTATATCTTTATACGAATATTGTGGTTTATTGTCGGATCAAAAGTGCCGTAGTAGATTAGTGGAATACGCTGTCATTGTACGGCGAATTTATGATGCAAAAAAATATGTCACATAAAATTTCTATTCATTTTATTTTTATTTTGCGCTGGACATTCAACCGCTGCGCGGATCGCTATTGTGCGCGGGTGAAGGGGGATTAGAAGGGTTCCCTGGGAGCATGATTTTCAAAAAAGATGGGTTCGATATAGGTAGGATAGGATCCAATCCTTTTTTATGTGATAAGCAAGCAAACGAGCAACAGCAGCAGACTGGTGTGTTACTAACGCGTTGCCTGCCAGGATGGAAGTAAGAGGGCACACGCGGGGAAGACAAAGGAACAATGGCAGCAGTATATTGCTGAACCACCACTCCCCTCCTCATTAACCCAACCCCCCACTTCATCCAAAGTGGGGGGGCACTTCATCCAAAGTCATGATCACATCTGGTGCATAAATACAAAGAGTTATGTTTATATTTTCTATAAGCTTTCAATCCTTATTTCAAATTCCTTAAGCTGATTTCTGCGAAAAGGAGTACTTTATGTATATCCTCAACTCTGTTCTACCTCTATGCAAAGTTTCATCAAAATCGGCTCAGTACTTTAGGCGTGAACGGGTAACGAACAGACATAGATAGAAAGAGAATTAGAAATGTGGGTGTTATACAGTTACTAAATTGTGCACTTTACCATCGCAGACTTCGTCGCCACTTACCATCAGGTGGGATCGTAGACAAGTGCAAACTTATTTATGGTAAAAAAAAATAAAAACAGTAACTTTCGCATTAATAATACTAAGGATGATATATTATTTAGCATTTAACAAATACCTATTCACTTTTCTCTTGAAGTCTGCCAGAGTATGACGTAATATATTTTTTCTTTCTTATTCCAGATGTCAAACGAGTTAGTAGCACAAGGCGAGGCAGCGCTAGTGCTGCGCGCACGGGAGAAGTTCCTGTCAGAGTTTGGTCGAGAACCTACTGCGGCGGCCAGCGCACCAGGTCGAGTCAACTTGATCGGTGAACACGTCGACTACTGCGAAGGATTTGTTTTACCAGTGGTGAATATCTTTTCGATCTATGTTGGCATCATCGCAGTGGCCTAACCATATCATATGATGCCCGTGGCAACTGCCTAGGGTCCCAAGAAAGATCGTCATATTGTATTTTAGTTCAATTATTCTCTGACCTGTTTTTCTAACAATACACATGTATTGTGTCTATTTTAATTGGATATCTGATTTTCTAAAGTATATCTGTAGCTTATTTATTGTACGTTAATAATTTTATTCGGTGTTATAAAAAGCCGATTTACTTTTATAATAAATTGACCTGGGCTAGCTACAATAGTGTTCGTAGGATGTACGGAGTGAAAGAAGCTCTCGGCATGTTGCTGTGTCCTCAGCACAACAGCTTTCAAGGGCAGGTTCATACAGCGCTACGAAGTGCTGGAACAATCACCCACCGCCATTGTGTGCACTGAAATCCATAAATAGTTTTAAAATTACATACCAAATCATTTTGATTAACGAACAGAAACTAAATTGAAAGATATATTAATTTTATTATTATTTAATTTATTTCATAATCGTTATCAATTTTTACTTACAATCTATCAATCGGTTTTAACATATTCGTTATTACAATAATTAATATGAGAATAATTGATAATTAATATCACAATAATTAATAAATAATATTACAATAATTAATAAATAATATTATAATAATTAATATTACAATAATTCATAAAGAAAAGTATTTAGGTTTTAATTGTAGCCATTAGTACTCGTTTCTATTTTCTAAGCGTTCTCTACTCCCGTCTTGGAAATTGTTTCTTCCAACGGCTCGGGATCGATGGTGAAGGTGGTCAGCTCAATGAGCAACAGGGCCTCAGTATCACATGCTTCCGTGTTCTGGTGCCCAAACTGGGGAACATGTGTATATCACTCACATTTTATTTTGTATTTGATAAGACTACGTGCAAATAGTAAACTACCTACTCCACTAACATTTAAATAAATATCTTTGGACAACTCACACACGGCCATCTGATTCCAAACTAAGCGTTAGCGTACACGTTCTTTCGCATGCCCGGTCCGCTCCAGCGCACAAGACAGAATTCCCTCTCCTCTCGCCACTCGTGTTTAGGTGTAGAATTTTCGTTCCGCTACGACAGATAATAGTTACAATGATTCTCCATAGACGGCAAGTAAGTAAGTAGATGGTAAGTGGCGATGAAGTCTATTATAGGCTTGTAAATCGGTATATCTGCGTGCTGGACCTTATCATATCTCACTTTGTAGGTTACACACAAATGTTGTGTTTTTATAGGATATAGTTTTACCTGTAGATTGAAATTGTATATCTGTTTATGAATAACGTTCCCTCGAATAAACGATTTTTCTTTCTTTACTCTTTCATAGAATATCACATGTTCTTTAATTTATTTTAAATACTTAAATTTATATTTTTTTACTAAGTTTCGATTCTTGTTACTTTCGAGTTCGCGGCCTCTCGGTCCAGGGGGCCCATGGAATTTATTGCCATTCAGTTACGCCACTGCGTCGTCGGATACACCAAGAAATAGCTATAGCCTAACGGTTTCAACTTTGATCTCTCAAACGGGGCGGTCTTTTCTTCAAATTATAAACTCATCTCCCAATCTGAAAATTAGGGGTGTGCGCAGTATTTGAACGCGTTCGGGAGACTAGGCTATCACTGCGGGTAATAGAGTACTAAAAATGTATCTAAAGATATAAATACGGCATTAAATTAACGATTAAACTAGTTATTAACGGATATAGCGGCATTTCAGCTAAAATTGCATCTGTCCTTCGATATAAATTTCATCAATTTGAATCTGTTTTAATGAGACGGTAATTCCGTAGTTGATTAAATTTCACTGTTTAACATATCTCACTGTTTAATCTTCATCATTTCACTGTTTAACTTATTAAATGTGAACATTAAATTCATGAATTGGAATTGAATTTGAATTTGAACAATGCGATATTTTCTATGGCTCGAATGTAAATTATGAGCAATCAAAACTATTCAATATCAATCAATTATTGATGTCAAGTATTAACATATTCTACGTAAAAAAATCATCATTATCAATCAATCAAATGATGTTAAATCGGTAACGGATTGCTTTCTGTGAAAGGGGTTTTGTGCAATTATTACTTATGTTTTTCTTGTGTTAAGATACATGTGGGATTTTTTTGTGTATACTTGGTATGTTTTATAAAATGTCGTAGGCAATTTTTTATACCTTTAAATGATAAGAATGGCCTTACTCTGGAGTTTTGGTTTTTAGAGGAAATTTGTTTTAATTGGCAGGCCGATTGGGCTAGTGGTTAGTGAACTTCACTACTACACCGGAGGTCGTGGGTTCGATTCCCACCCAGGTCAAACTTTTCTGTAATGAGCAGGAATGTTTGTTCTG
>DWJZ01009573.1:0-10625 GCA_018249125.1 Asbolis capucinus
CGCGGGTCTCTCCTCATACTGAGGAGGCCTAGAGCATCCACCACGGTGCTCCAATGCGTATTGCTGTAGGGGTTAGTAGCCAATCCAAGTGTCGGAAGTTTTTATACCGACCGTAGACCTCCGACATAGCTTAACGATTACTAACTAACGACAACGGAACCAACGGCTTTACGTGCCCTCTGAATCACAAGCGTTAATTTTTTTTTTTGCCACTAGCGGTCACCCATCTTCGAACCCACCGCGCCCGCTGTTGCTTAACTCTTTCGATCGGCTACAATCGAAACGAGCCGCAGAGCTATGAACGCAACATTTATATGTTGTCACAAAACATTATGTATATATGTATATATATATATATTATAGTATAAAATGATTAATATTTCATCAGCGCTTTTGCTACAGCCATGACACGTTCCCCAAGAGATTTCTCATAAGAATACTAATTATTATGAACTAAATAGTTATGTTAATATTTATAAATATTAAGCGCGCGGTATTAGAAACGTCCCTTGGTAGTGACTGTGTTCAATTCCAACCGACAGCCATGTTAATTGGTCGCAGATAGCGAGCGGGCAGCAAGCAATTAGCAATAGAAGCACAGATCGTTATGACAAAAAAATAATATTACATATACTCTTGCTTAGCAATCGCTGATTGACTTTGCACTTTTTGCAACAAAACCAGAGCTAATACAAAAAAAAGGTTTATTAAAATATTTTTAAATACAAGCTTGAGTTATAGATCCCTAATGCGAAGAAATACAAAAAATTTCGTATCTGTATTATTAGATGTTGAGGAGTTCCCTTGTCTCGAACCTGTCCTGTACGAAGTGTCAGGTCATACGTCAAAAACATGCATTGTCATCAGGACGGAAGACTTATGCAAAATTCCAGCTCCGTTGTAAGAGGACATGGATGTAATTAAGCTTGCAAAATTTGGCCCGTAACAAACAAATACACACATACTAATATACAAACATACACTGCAAGTTAAATAAAAGCTTGTAAAAAGTAGCGCAAATTTTCTTGATACATACGTAATAGAACTTGCATTTATCGTAAAATTTTTGCAATCGCTTTGCGGTGCAAGGAAAGTAACAGGTTCACCAGGTATTTATGTAACAGATGGATGTTTGTTTTCGGGCTGTGTGTTATTGATGTTTAATTTGTCTATTACATTAGCTACCTAGGGGTAGAACTGTAAGCTATATACCTAGGGGTAGAACTGTAAGCTAGACCTACCTATATACCTATAATTAGAATTTGCAGATCGATTATTTAATTAATCTTGTTAAAACATCGTGTGATGTTAATCAAAATTTTGGTCCAATGAAACCTATTATAGCTACAAGATGAAATATTGAATATATTTTAGGCTAATAAAGCTGGTTGAGTGTGAGATAGTGTTTATATGGAACTCGGAAGTCGTTATAATAAAGAAAACGATAGTACGGCCGTGCTGCTTTTTTACTTGATTTGGCGGGGGCACTACCATGTCCCCGAAAATATGCAAAATATGAACGATCTGCATATAATTGTATTAATATAAATTTAAGTTTTTATACAAAGCATCTATACAAATAATTTGTTTCCTTGACTATTCAAGTTTTTATGTAGTTTTTGATGTGTGTCATGCAAACGTCAATTTTATTTGACGTTTAACAATACACTTTGTTATGTAAGTATTCATTAGTAACCTCCTCACTAAGTAAGCCTTTATGTGTGCGGCATATATTAAACTAAATAAATATTATAAATGCGAAAGTAACTCTGACGGTCTGTCTATCTGTTACGCTTTCACGCTTAAGCCACTGAACCGATTTTGATGTAATTTGGTACAGAAATAAAGTTGATACTAAGGAAGAACATAGCCTACTTTTTATTGCGAAAAATGGGGGAGAAGGGGTTAAAAGAGGGGATGAATGTATGTGGGAAAATTCGTCATTATTAAAGATAGGACTGCGAAACTATGTAGTTGGCAAGAAATTCACATATGGCATAGGGCAACATTTTGACCACCAACACGACCACGCGGAATAAGTCGCGGGCAAAAGCTAGTACTTTATAAAATGTTCCATTATGTTACACACAATTTTCTTGTGGTCTTACTAACGGGTGAAGTATTGCAGACGTACGTGTTTAATGTCCCGTGACGCCTGTCTTATGTTACTAAGAGCAGATATGACAGACAACATTTTAAAAATATTTAATTACACTTGTTTTTAAAGAATTTTTATTCTCTTAAATATATACAAATCACTTACGTGAAAACTAATATTAACTACAATAAAACTAAAATACAACAGCTACAATATTTTATCTACAGTTATCTAAAATTATCCAAACATATTCATTAAGTTAGTTTTTAAAAATTTAGCCAATTTGTCAAGTTTTTAATGTTTGCGGGTTTTTTGTTACAAAGCTGTGCTCCTTTAAAGGTTATAATTTTTTCTCATAATTTGTTTTTATCCGAATAAGAATGATAATTCGTTCTTCTTCGTAAAAGAACGAATTATGGGAGGGTAGATTCAAAAAAGCGGCGCGAGGAGCAAATCATTTTGTGTGCTATTTGTTTCAAAGTACGAAGGATGAGTACGGAGAATGAGTACGAAGTACGAAAAACCTTTTTTATATAATACAATATAAATATATTTATATAATATAATACAATATAAATATTAACATATAGTTGTCAGATGTTCATTAGCCTACTTTTTGTGTATGTATATTTTAGTAGCTGTAAGAAAATTAATAAGTTAAAAGCTAATTATGAAAATTCTTTATTTACTTGCTTATTACTTACTTGTATTAACTTTATTAGTAAGATAGACGGTCGGTAGCTAGTGAGATGTCACGTGCCGTGCCAGAAGTCTGGCTTAGCTCAATGTCCTTGTAACCTCATCTCGGATATCTATTTATTTCTCGGTGAATGGAACGTCTCCTTTTGTTTAAAAGATATTATTTTCTCCTGGAACTTTATTTGTGTCTACTTGTGAACAGGCGTACCTTAAAAAATTGTTCCAATATACATATATGTACATGTTTTTAAATCGACTTTACATTAATAAGTATGAAATATGGACATCTTGAGTACTACATTACAGGGGCCTAGCTTTTCACAATTATTATAATCATAATAATATATTTTATGTTTCGTTTTATTTATATTTCTGTTTAGAGGTTAAATCTATATATTAATTAATACATCGAAAACTTTAAAAACTTTTTTTAAGAAGTTCAGAAATCTAAAATTTAATTTAACAATGCATTGGAAATCATCACATTAATAAATAAATATATCACGTAAATTACCAGGAATTACTAGAAAGGGTCCTCGTTTCGCTTCGGAAGAAGAGCTATCCAGTGGTTTCAGAGTTGCCATACCAACTTTAACCTACTATCCCACGGGATCAAAGCAGTTTTTTGGGATTACAAGTATATTTTAACTAGTGTCCGTACATAAGCCACAAACAGGCCACATTTCGTCTGAATAGCTCCATTGACTTTGGAGTTGCCACATTAGTTTTAAGCTGTTATACCGTATGGGAACAAAGCCATTTCCCGATATTAAATATATTCTACAACCATTCTCAGGTTTTATACTACGACTATGCCAAGTTTCATCTAAATCTGACCAGTAGTTTTTGCGTGAAGCTCGAACAAACAGATAAATAATAAATCTGTATTACGTTGATAATTCACCAATTGTAATCAATTACTGACGCAAATATATTACTTGTATTTTCAATTTCGAATTTCCCATTTTAACAATTTCGAATTTTAACAATTTCGAATTTCCCAATTTCCAACTTCGAATTTTTAATTTTTTGATTATATTTCCAGGTTCAGTGCACGGGTCCTTGAGCGTACTTGCGCAGCGCTGGACGGGCGACGAGTGGCGGCACTGCTGGTCTGCGGTGGTGGCGCGGCGGCTGCTTCCCTCGTCTCCGCAGCAACCCACGCTGGGGTTCCCGTGCTACGAACATCTCCTTCTAACCTGCACTTCTCTTACACTATTGCTACCGTGAGTGTTCTTGGGATATCAGATGACCTTGTAGGTTATATAGGAACACGTGAATCGAGGGACTTTTGTGCCAGTAATTGAACCCAATACATATCACATACGAGTAATCACTCGTATGTGATTAATGAAGGTAGTTTTGAAAGAAAGTAAGAAAAAATATTTATTAGGCATCATAGTTTCTTTAAGAAATATAAAATCCTTTTTCATTACCTGCTACTACTACCTGCTGCTAGAATATAATATTCTACTAATATAATATATATTCTTCAAGAACTATAAATAAAATAAACGCAGAAGTTTGTGAGGAAAGACGACGAAAATTACTGAAAGGATCTAAATAGCATTTGGCACAAAGATAGACTGTAGTCTAGAATAACAAATGGGTTACTTTTAATCAACATACCACGCGGTTGAAGCTGCGGGTAGAACCCAGTTGAAATTCCTTGAGACAATTGAACTGACGTTTTATAAAATGCTTAAAAAGTATTTTAAAATCAAATTCCTAAATTAGACTGCTTGTCCATTAATCAAATGTAAAATACACTAAAATTACTCAGTATATAGACAGTTCAAACTTCTCCTTCATATTCGCATCATACAAAATGCTCATAACTATCTCCTGTCATTAAGCGCCACATAAAATCAAATGTTCATGAGCAACAAAGTGCTATTTAGTACTGTCAGGACACTAAATGAAATTGTTCGAATGGAACGACTTGTTTTAATTTTTTTTTTGCTTCAACCCATTAATAGCCCACTACTGAGCACGTATCTCTCCTCATACTAAGGAGGCCTAGAGTATACTCCACCACGCTGTTACAATACGGATTAGTGGAGGAGTTAGTTGCCAAGCCAAGCAACGAAATTTTTTATGCCGCTCGAAGGTCTCCAACATAGCTTAACGATTGAAATCTAACGATAACTACCGTTCCTTAACATTTTTGCCAGTAGCGGTCACACATCCTCCTACCGACCGCGCTCACTGTTGCTTAACTTTTTCGATGGCTTCCAACCGAAACAAGTCGCCAGGCTATGAAAGCTTTAAATCATTTTACGATTATAATTAATGGGCTATTTTTTGAAGAACAATTTTATTTGAAAATCAATGCCAAAGTGTGATTTTAAAAACCGCACCGAAAAGCGCATATTTTTATGATGGCGCCGTACATCTGGCACGTACATCGCTTATGTTAAATTAAATTAATTAATTAATTATCGCTTAAATTTTCTATGTTTAGTAGACCGATTTTTCTTAAGTGACGTAACTAGAATTGTGACCAATTATAAGCGTTTTTGTTACCAACAATTTGTCGAAATTTATTTCGGAAAATTTAGCAAAAATAAATCAATATCGTAATATAGCCTATTCTAGTGTACAGCTTACACGTTAATGATACATTGATTGAATTTATAAACTGATAGCCTTTCCCGTGACGTCAAGAAATTGTTTACGACCCTATTTAATCCTCCACAGGTTAAAATTAAAAAAAAAAGGTATGATAAATAATTTTTTTACGTACATAAATTCTAAGCATTCACAATTTCAACCTCGTCAAGCCTTGGGTTAAAGCCATCTAGACTATCTCTATACCAAATTTCATCAAAATTGGTTTGGCGGTTATTACCTAAAAGCATAACAGAAACATTTACTTTTGCATTTATAATATTAGTAAGGATGAACCACAAATGCTCACAAAGCAATAATTACAGTTTATTTGACAGTTCAGAAACCAAGTGTAAACTAACGTAATTACCACATAAATTATAACCTTCTAATTGGTGTCGTAGGACAGCGCTGTGACGTTGCAATTGGATTCCATTCCATGTCGTAAATAACTATCAGTTGGATTTCATTGCAATTAGTACTCACCTAATATTTAATTAAAGGATGTGTAAGTTAACTTATGACGTCAAACAGGAAATATATTTACGTCATCATCTTTCTTCTTTTTTTCATTATTCATTTCATCTTTCTTTCATTACAATCTAAATTTTATTTGGAGTCATCGTGAACTGTCGTTTCTATATCCCGTTTACATTCTTCTGTATAAAATTACATTCTTCTGTGTAAAGCATCATCTGTATATTCATTCTCTTCTGTCTCATATCGTCTTTCTTTTTCCTTAATCCATCTTTTCTTTGGCTGTTTTTATCTTCCTTTCTTACCCATACATCACTTTCATATATCCCGTTTAACTTTTCTCATCACGTGCACTTCCTTTCGCCTTTTAAATTGCCCACTGAATCTTTTAGAGGGATTTCAATGGATGATCACATTCAAAATGTTTGAGTTCTGATATCTAACCTTAAACAAATTTATTGGGGGTAGAGCTGTAATAATTCTTTGGAAACCTTTACTTGCACCCTCTACTCCAAATATTTGATGAGAATTTGAAGTTCAGATTAAAAAGTTCAAAATTTCATTATTCAATATTGATTTCTACATACACTTCTCGTAGCTCAAACTACGCCACCACTTCAATAAATCCCTATGATAAGTGGTAAGAAGAAATACCAATAAACTGCCAAAGAGTTGTGAAATTTTTAATTGGTAATAAAAATATATATTTTTAAAAGTCACAGAAAGAAGGCAAATTAAATCCTACTAATATTATAAATGAGAAAGTTTGTGTGAATGAATGGATGTTTGTTAATCTTTCACGCAAAAACTGCTGAATTGAATATAATGAAATTTGGTAGAGAGCTAGATAATTATATGTGTGTGCTTATTTACGATAAACTACGCCAGACAAGCCGGCGAAAGAAACTCGCATCAACAATTTTAAAGCATACATTTAGAAGTGTATCGAATCCTGCAAAGCAAAGCAAAAACCTGAGAAAGTACTAAAATTTAATTATAAAAACAGCCGCACCGCAACACCGAAAACATTGGCAAACAAATAATGTTCAACAAATATTTTCCTTTCATCAGCTTACAACTGTCATATCTTCTTACAAAGAAAAACAATAATGCCAAGACAAATAGTAGGAAGGGTTTTACGTGTGTAAGAAATGGCGGCTGTAATATCAGAACTGAAATAGGTTTTTAGAATGGCTTCGGAATAGAATTTATTTAGATTTGTTGCGGAAGTTTTTTACATTATTTCTGCTGTAACTCATATTTATTATACAAAGGCAGAAGCCGAACGTACTATTGAAGAAAATAATGAATAAACACAACCCTTGTGCAAAATGCATTTGGTGTAATAAATACAACTTCTGAATAGCTAAGGAAATTGAAACAAAAAATCGTTAATATTATAAACGACTGTTTTCTCCGCAGGATATGCTGCCTTTGGAAATACGATTAGAAATAACAGCAAAAGAAACTTTATATGCACTGAGGTAAGTTCTTGAAATTTTAATTACCAAAATACATCCCTCTTTATGTAATAAATAAATATTTTATTTCATTCTGGTTAGCAGATACGTTTTTACATAAATATTATTCGAGATATTACTCGTTGGTATATGTATGTATGTATAATATATAACTGTTATTTTTATTATAGAAACTAACATTAAACTCCATATTTTAATGTTTATTCTATTATGACGTTTGTATAATATTTTATTTTGTTCTTAGATCAACACTTCTACACACACACTGGCATACTTTTACCTTACTCACTGAAGAAAATATATATTTAACGTTGTCTCTAAGGAAGGATCTATCGTCAATTCTTACCGCTCAACCGCTTAATCCTAAATGGCTCTCGCTTCCAAGAAAATACTCTCGCCACACTCTTTTCAGGTAAGTACGCGTTACATTTATGGAAAAATCTTCTTCAAACGTAAACGTTTGTAATATATTATCTTTTTTGGTACAGGCGTCTTGCTGAAATTTCGAGGCTTACTCGGGGTGTAGTCGTTTTGATATGCGACATCCGTTACGCTAAGCTTGTTATGGATGAGGCAAAACGTTTGAACATGCTAGATGGACATTTTTTTTGGATATGGATTGATGCTTCCACTAAAATTAATGTCTTCCATGCCAGTAGCAATAGAACACGATATAATGATGATGATCCAGCTATTAAAACCTTTAGTCGTAACGATGAAGCAATGATATACGAAGATAATACCCGCATTGAACGAGATATTGCTGACAATAAATTGACAAAAGAAAGAAAGCTCAACAAAATGGAGAAACTAAGTAGGGTTATAACCGAGTCATTTATTAAGGAAAGTGAATCGATTAGTGTAAAAAACTATTCCAAAAAAATATTCTCTCCTAATATTAGTGAGGATTTAGATAAGTCAGAAACGCACATTAATAATAATATATTATATGTAAATTTTAGCGAGTCATATGATAGTAGTCGCAATATTAGTTCAAAGATATTAAGGAATTATAATGTAAATAATGAAAGCGTTGAAACTTCTAAAATGGAAAATAATTCAGTTGGAAAAGAAAATATATCTATTCTTAATATTAATAATATTAGACGAACTAGTGGTAGTAGACTGAAGAATGAATCTTTTAATAAATATGTAAATAGCATAAATAGTAAAAGTATTTATAACGCAAAAATTTCATTATCTCAGAAAGATATTACAACTAGTAGTGAAGAAAATCAAGACATTAGAGATAGATTATTATTTTCAAGTGATATAAGTGATTTCTTATTGAATCCAACGGTGCATACTTCTATGATCAATAATGTAAGGAGTACTATCAAGAAGAGTGATGAACGTTTTTTTATGAAAGATGAGATTTTTCAAGAATTGAAAGATAATGTTAATGAAAATATTACGGAAATATTTAATAGTCTTCCTATTGGAATACTAGTTCTACAACCACTGCCTATGAAAATCGGTAAGTATTTTGAAATATAATGCTTTATTCATACGAATATTAGTTACAAAGTGTCTAATTTATAATCTTCTTTCCTCATAAGTACAAGTCTTACCATACGAGTATATATTATGTTAGCCTCATACATCTGTAAAAGGTATTCACATCAATTCACTGAGATTAATCACATAAACATGCTGGTCTAATTATATTAGATTAACGGACCTCATACTGGTTTATACGCTGATTTGTTTAAATGTTCACAAATCATGTATTTCTGTAGCCCCTATAACAACAAATACTAAAAATCAGAATAAAATAAATATTTAAGGGGACTCCCATACCATAAACGAGATTTTTACTGCTCGTTTTTGCTTTATATTGATTACGTCAATAGGGAGAATTGAATACAAATATTCAGTTACTATCAGTGAATATTTCATGTGATTTAAGTCTATACATGTATATAAGTTCCCATACTATAGACATGATTTTATTGCCTTTTTTTGGATATATCCTTTTTTTGGAACCCTTCTTCCACGTGTCCGACTCGCACTGGTTTCACATAACTCATATTTTCAGATGAAAAATTCGTGCGTGCTGCAGTCCGTTTAATTGTGAGCGATCTGAGGCGGGTATTGCGTGCTTGCGACGCTTGGTCTGCCCAAGCACAGTTCTTGAGTGATGCTACCGCCTCCTGTTGGGAAGAACCTAGTGACGCTGCTTCGGATTTCTCCATGGAATTTGTTAGGTACGTCTATTACTTTAATAATAATAAGGATAATTATATTAGTCCGTTTTTTACTGTTGCTTAACTAATATTTATGTAATTTAACGATCATATTGTCCTAAAAATTGTGTGGTAATGTTTCTCGAGGCACCGGGGACACTTTTTCCCTGATATATCTGTTAGCTACCACAATTGCAAATTTTTGTAAAAGAATAATTTGTGTATCTCATCGAAATGAAGGTATTAATGAAGTCAAATTAATCAATAAGGATTAGCTTGATACCTTGATGGCACCGACAGTTTTACGAGACACGGAAGCATTCCTGAAATTTCGACTTCTACCGCTCATCCGGTCTTTCAGATAACGAAACAAGCCGCCGGGCTATGACCGCATCAAGTCAAGTCATTACTCAGAATCTTGAATCACCAAACTGTCGTTAGCCACCCTTCCTTAATAAAAAGATCATGGGCTTACGAATGAAATTTCCCTCAACCATAAGTCATTAAATCTTCGTTAACCAAAATAGGTTACCCATTGCGTTTCTATTTCTTGTTTATTTGACGTATTTTGACCGACTTTAAAAAGGAGGGTTTTCTTAATTCGTAATGCGTATGTTGTTAAAATTATACACACTGTCGTTTGTCAAAATGAGTAGTGCCGATGTCAAAAATAATTCTATAGCATAAGAAATATGGTTAAATTTCAACCGCAACTGTCTATATACATTTAATAATGTAAAGTAATAATTAAGAATAAAGTTTATCAAAAATATTTAAAAACATAAATTATAGATCCATAATACAAAGAAATACACAACATTTCATAACTGTATTGTTTACCACAAAATTTCATAACTGTATTGTTAACCGGAGTTACCTTGTCTGGAGGCAATCCTGAACCTAGTATCGTAGGCCATGCTTGTCAAAAAATGCATGGTCATCAGGATAAAAACTTTATGCAAAATTTCAGCTCCGTAGTTGAAGAAGTGGGTCTGACTAAGCTTGCAAGATTTGACCCGTAACAAACAAATATACTAACATACTAATATACAAACATACACTGCAAGTTAAATA
>DWJZ01009574.1:0-10625 GCA_018249125.1 Asbolis capucinus
ACTATTGAGCACGGGTCTCTTCTCTGAATGAGAAGGTTAAGGCCATAGTCCACTACGCTGGCCAAGTGCGGATTGGCATACTTCACACACCTTTGACTTTTGCAAACTCCCCGGCTTACAGGTTTCCTCACGATGTTTTCCTTTGCCGTTATAGCGAGTGACATTTAAATGCTTAAAACGCACATAACTCTGAACAGTCAGAAGTGCGCCCCCTAAAATTCGAACCCGGACCCCCACGAGTAGGAGGCCAAATTTTCAACCACTAGGCTATCACCACTGTAGACTTAGATATTAATAAACATAGCCTTATACTAATGTTATAAATAGGAAATATTTGATTGTTTGTTTCAAACCGAATAGGCTTCGAAAGTATGGAATCAATTAGAATTTTTTTATTTCTATTAGATTCCTATATTATCCAGGATGAACATAGGCTTTAGGATATTTTCAAAAACGTTAGGTATCCGTATGAGAACTTCGATAATGTAACCCAACGTGTGAAAAAAATACCAAAAAATATCCTTATATCGCGTATACTGTGGAAATTATTAACAATAGAGCAAAGTGATTTACTGGTTTTATTGAGGACATCACTATCTACAAAAAAGTAAACGGTACCAGATGTCTAATTATCACTGTTATGTCACAATAACTACTTTTGCATGTTAAAATATTCTGAAGCGATGCAAAAACACTTACTAATGCTAGATATAAAGTTTTTGGTCTACCAAAGCCAGCTAGACAGTTTTATGTTTGTATGACTATTTCTGTACTAGCTCAAAGAATAGCCAGAAAACACGCACTAAAGTGACTGGCTCCTGTTCAACCGGGATAAGCCATTCCTTTTGGATATGGATCCAACCCATCGATGGCCCAAAACGGTTCTCCTCATACCATGCTGCTCCAATGCGGATTGGTGCAGGCGTTAATGGCGAATCCAACTGTCGAAAGTTTATGCCGAAGTACTATAAACTATTGCTATCTAACAACAACAACCGGAACCGACTTTACTTGCTCTCCAAAGCGTTCATGAATTTTTTGCCGCTACCGGTCACCCATCCACCAACCGCGCCCGCTGTTGCTTATCTTTCCGATATACACAACTACAATATTCATAATGTATGTATAATGTAATGACGCAAAATAACCACGACGTAGTCAAAACCGTGCATTAGATTGCCTCACTACGTTAGCGTAGTTACCTTTGCTATTTACAAACCTATAAAATAATCCAGTCAAATAAAGTCATTATCTTCAAATTAAGTTATTTACTTCGAGGCACATTAAACATAACATATAAAAATATGTAAATAGCATATTAAAAAAGTCTATTTTATTGCTAAGAATTTTGTGTTTATGCCAGTTTATAGTTTTTGGGGTAATTATTTATCATTTTCAATAATTTTCGACCCATAAAAGTGTCTATTATACATATATAAGTATCTATATACACATAAGATTTATTACTTACACATGTATTAGGACCCTTATACTTAAATTTTAAACACAAATTCCCTGATCACTTACAAAATAATTATTACTACGAAATTGTAACGACACACCTGATAATCAATTTGTAGTACAAAATGGGGCAAAATTTTCATAAATTAAGAGGTACTCACGATTATTATGATTTATACTGATCCTTAGTGTTTATTATGCGCCGCCCTTAAAGTGTTTAATAGTGAGTTTTTTTTATTTAAACTTTATTGCACTGTAATTTAATAATAATAAGTCCACAGGGCAGCTTGTTGTGAGCTGTTGTGAGTAGCGACACCATGGACCCGAGTGCTCCCGGGGGAACCCCTGTTCCTTATCTCCAGTAGGTGGATCGGAGATTGAAGAACAGGCCCCCGCCTCTTTGCTTGCCCTAATTGGCCGGCCAGAGTGGAGTCGCCAGAGCTATATGCTAGGGGGTGAAAGTGTCGAATGGCATAATAACAAGGAAACCTGCTCTTAGATGGTGAAATCGATGCCGCACCTCTCGACACCCCTAGCTGCTCACGCTAATGTTACCTCGGGGCATATTGTTATATCAAGTTACGGGGGCCCATTCAGTGAGTGCCAAGTCACCACCTGCCTCATTTTCAATTGTCACACACTTTTATCCGTAGGTGTCAATAGCCCATTTACCAGCTCTCGATATTACAAAACTATAGAGTATATACATAGAGTGGAGTTTATCTGAAAATAGTTCCTGTGCACACTGTGGGGACTACATTACGAGTACGGACATTACGTTATATTAAGGTGTCTCAAAAGGGCCTCCACGTGTTGGATCTGTATCCGCACGTATTCCAAATGACCGGGTCTACTACCATCTAGGACCCGTGTAAGATGTTGATGAGATAATATTAATAATAATACGAAATCTGAATTAATGCTAAACAAGGTTTATTAAAAGTATTCAAATACACAAGCTCTAATTATAGATCCATAATACAAAGAAACACACACAATTTCGCAACTGTATTGTTAACCGTCGGGGAGTTTCCTAGTCAGGAGCCAAACCTAAACGTAGTATCAGATTATGCTTGTCATCAGGATGAAAATTTTATGCAAAATTTTAGCTCCGTAGTGAAAGAGAAAGTGGGTCTAATTAAGCTTGCAAGATTTGACCCATAAAAAGCAAATATAAAACATACTAATAGAGAAACAAACACTGCAAGTTAAATAAAAGCTTGTACAAATACAAGTTTTACGTAACTATTAAGATATCTAATTTTAAATGTCTTTAAGTCAAGAGTGAATAGGCTTTTGCTAAGGTAATGCGCCTTGCCATCAAAGGATTCGAAGAAAAAAGAAATTGAAAGTCTAGCGATAAATTATATAATGTTAAATTCAAAATCCATCAGTAAAATTTTACAATCAAAAGTGTGTAATTAGGCAATCCATGCCTGGTCAATGACCTTACCACATGTTGTGCGATTAATTAACGGGCTTTGGTAAAACCTCATTATGAAAATACCACAAAAAATATTTCAAACAGAAACCGCTAACATAATTATGTGAAACTACGTCAATACAAGATATATAATTACATTCATTAACACAATTTTCTACGTCGAATACATTACATTATACGCACGAAGCACTATTACCGAGTAGGAAACAAAGTCTGCGATGTACGCTGAAAGCTTTAAAATCCCGTTGTGCAAATCCATCCGCCATGCTCACACTCTGCATAAGTAGGTTTTGAGTTGAATCCTGCGGTTCCAGTGCAAATGCATCAGGCAAACGTAAACAAAGTTTACGTGTTTGAAAGCATAGTGTGTTTGCATGTTTTTAAACCCTAGTGTTTTTAGTTATGGGGCACTCGGTGCATTATTCCATACTAACTTGTCGTTTTTTTATGGAAAAATTTTCAGATCGAATTTACGATCGAAGTATACTGTTCATCGTGATTGCAATCCATAACTGTTTTGCTGTTACAATCAAGAAACGGAATATAATCAAAACTAAACGATGTCAGGAGAATTTTTAGATTTTTTCTCGCTGTGTGGTGCACAAGCTATAGAGGCCAGGTGGGGATTGGTAGATTTCACCTTTGAGAACTCAATCTTTCTCAGCCTGCACAGATTTTCTCGCGATTATTGGACTCAGCGACAAAAATGGACCTCAACACATACCAGCCCAAACACGATCCACAATACCGCAATATGCATTCAAATTATTTATTACAACCTGGTATAACGTAAAATATTTTTGAATTTTTTCTTAGTTCGTTGGGAATTGAACGTAAGATGTACAAGTGTATGTATATTCATGCGAACAGTATTTTATGTTAAATTTGTATGGAAGACGACAACTAGCATATTCATGACCGAAGTCTGCAAGTCACAACAATATAATACAAACAGAAGAAAATTCCAAAAAATATTTATGAATATATGCTTTAATAAATAATAAATAGTTTTTTTAAACATCTACTATAGAAATTACTACTACTACTATTTTATTTAACGTAAAAAATACAATTGTAGGTCAATAGAATATACAAAAAAAATCGCTATAAAAACTCAAAAAACGTGTTATGACTTTGCGAGTGTAGCATAATGTTTAATCTAGATGTATCGTTTATTTTCGCATTCCAAAGATTATGAAATTGTTATGTGAGGAAGCGCATTATACGTTCCGAATAATCATTAATAATCATAATATACTAACGGTTAATAAACAGTTTGTTGCATTTTACCAATATTAAACTGAGAGATCGTTTTCTGATCATACTAGAGGTTCCCAAACTTTTCGATTTATAGATCATTTTCAAAATATCAGATTTCCAAAACAAGTTATAATTTTTACGCACGGAGTAAAGTCTTTATAGATCCCTCGGATATATGGCGATTCTCCATCTTCCTTAACGTAAACGTAGACGGCCGTGCGTTGTTTCACCGTAGACCCCTGGGAGCCACCTGAACTACTTTGGGCATAGCTGTACTCGACTAAAGTATTTAATACAAACGGATATCAACCTAAGAGTTCAAACTATAGAGTCCATTTTGCAACGGCACAAGACGGTTTGGCAGAATCTATTCTTAACATTGCCGTGTGCTGAGTGCGCTTATTTTCGAGGCATTAAGCTACATTCCAGTTGTTTATTATTATAATTATTTTAAGTGTACTTATATTTTTTTAATATATTTATTTATGTTATAAAAAATGCTATATAGAGTTGAACATGCAACTTAGCATGTAGTTCAAGATGCTTATTCAAGATAGTTATTGTTTAAAGAAGTCTGTTGTTTAATTGATCATTATTAAGATCGGAATCTCAAAACTAATAATTTAAGTTATATTGAAACAAATGTCCATTGAAACAAATTTTTCTTAGTCAAAATAAATTACGCTAGATGACGGTATTACTATATACTGAGTAAAACTCGACCTACTTTTTGTAAAAAAAATACAGTATGTACAAAATATTCAAAACTCTTTATAGGTCATGCGGTTTGATTACATCAAAGTAAAATCTAGAAACTTGACACAGAAAGTGAACCCTGGTTTTCCTTTTCCGCGTTAGACATAAACTAGAACTAGAATAGAAAAAAATAGAAAATCGTCGACATTATCTTACACAAAAGTAAGATTTTATTTTACTACTTTATTACCACTTTACACCTTTTTATGACAAAAAAGATTTTAAAGGATGAGAAGTTAGAACAATATGAAATTTCATCAAAATACATATGTATATCCAAACCCGTTGGATTACTTAATTTTTGTTGCTTTATAAAATCAATCAACATTCATTAACACGTTTGTTGCCAAGCCAGGTCTTTTCGATCTGGTAGCCTTTAGTGATACATTCCGTCGATACATTCCACATGGAACGTGCCGCGGTAAGGTACTCGTAAGTAAGCGTCACGGCCCGCTCGTGCCCGTGCATAGTGTCGTCAGTTATCGATCAACATTTCGATAAGTCATAAATACGAAACTGTGTAGTACATTATACAACTGATTGACGCGTCCAACATTAATAAAGCGAAAAAGTGTAAAAAACAATTAGATTTAGTTCCATCATCTAGTTACATCGAATTGCATACAAAAGGGAAAAAGTGAAAATAATGAGAAAAGTGATTTTTTATGTTAAAAAAAAAAGATTGTTTTGATACGATGGAGTCGGCAAATAGCGATGAAGCATTTAAGAGGAAGAACGTAAGCAGGAAAATGGTCTGGTGCATGTCCATTATATTTAACTATAATTTATAACATTCTATGGAGTAGATGTCATAGACGCTAATGACTTAAAACCTTTAAAGCGTTTTAGCTGTTTTATGATTTTCTTCCTCTTATTAAATATCTAGATGAGCTTTAATTGGTTTTCTTTTTAAAATAAGTCTAATTAAGTAATCGATAATAATAAACTTTTAATATCGATAATTATTGTAACACTAAAACATCAATAATAAATAAAATTTCTGGTGCGTTACCTGGTCGGGCAGACCTGGCATTTTTTTTATCTAGTACGGAACTGGGCATGAGAAGCCTTGAAAATATAACCCTTATAAATGCCGGATCTCCAGCCTAAGCTAGGATTAGATACATACATGAACTACAAGACAGTAGAAAAACATTAACATCTTTAAATTCCATAATTTTATTTCAGTTTTTGTCAGGAAAACGGTACCAAGTCATAACTGCCTAGCTCGCACTAGAAAATATTTCTACAACCAGGCCGAATTGATATTAATTAGGCTTTGCAGCAAACGTGTTAATACACAAATAGGTTATTAGAATTTGGTTTGTTTTCTTAGAAACAAATTGATCATGAAATCTTAATAAACTTTGTTACCTCACAGCTAGTTGAATTGGCAATAAAAGTGTACGCCAAAACAACTTAATTATTGGTACTACTAGTACCAATATTAACACTTCTTGCGGTTGCAGTTACAGAATTTTTGTCATGTCATCGTTGTTATGAGAAAACACAAGTCCTAACTTGAAGTTAAACCTGATTTTCTATTATGCAAAAGCTAGAGAGATTGAGTAAAGAGTTACATCGATGGATATGTTGATTATGATGTATAGCACGTTGGAAATTAGTATAAAAAAGCATAAGGCAGGGTTTCGTAAAAACGCGCAAACATAATGAATTTGTATAAAACTCACCAAGTCTGTGTCCGCCATGCGCAATTGGGTTCAGTACTTGGCGTTATAACTCCTTAACCTTTCGAACCAGTCAACCTTTTTTCACTTTCAATGATATCCCATAGGAAGGATTAGACGAGAATAAAATGTATCCCTTTTTTACCGGCAAGGAAGGTAGTACATGATAAAAAATGTTTTATCATTTTCTTAACATGCTAAATATACATATTCATGCGAAGTTGCTCCTTTATACCTCTTTAGGGTCTCTGTGTTAATGTGATCGATAGAACGGACGGACACGACGAAATTATGACGGAAAAAAACTATAAGAGAATTTTCTAATGAACCTTGACAATAGAGCGATTACAAATTATGCGACAGACACACAGACTGACAGACACACTTAGAAATACGATTCTATCATCACCGTGCGAGTCAATTCAGTCCACTATTGAACACAGGTTTCTCATGGCTGAGGAAGGCATGGCTCCAGCGAATAGGAAAGGTTAGTGGCCAACTCAAGAGTTAAAAGCTACACCCTGTTATGCTAGCCGACGGCCTCCGGGTATTATTTGCTGTCTAACGAAAAGGACCCGGACACGAAATAGCTGAAACTAAGCTACTAGCAGTCACTCATCCTCCCACTGACTACGTCCGCTGTTACTTTGTTGATAACTCGAGACAAGCCAGCGGGCTACAATCGATTCATACATAGGGTATGCAACCAACGGAACCCTAAAAACACCCTAAAAACTCTTTCAACCAGCCACCTTCGACTACGGCACAACTTTCTACCATAATAAAACAACCTCTGCAACATTGTTGCAAAATTGAATACTCCTACATTGAGATTAACAAAGTTGAAATTGAAATACACAAAGTCTGAACAGTAAATTAAATACTAAAGTTAAACTAGTTGAATTTCAACGTACCACCCACTATTGGAAATTCATTGAAGCGATAATAGCTATTCACATTTCACATTGTTTATTAACCCAACTGTAACTAAAATTGGCTTTGAAAATGTAATTCAAAATAAATGTACAACGATTAAGTCTGTTATTGGATATAACGTTAGGTAGGTACATTTAACACTACTAAAAAACCTAGTAAGCAAATGTATTAAGTAAATGTACCTAACAAATACCCAAGTGGGATTTATTTATGTAATAAAGAAGGGATTAATTTGAAATACTTTGCCTGAGTCAGTGTTCCTGCCCTTGTATGATGTAGGAGTCTTCAAGAGAAGAATGAATAGGCACTTACTTAGTGCGCCCAACACCTTAGACATCCTCACCACTTTCCAGCAAGTGCGATCGACGTCAAGCATTGACTTGTTTTACGAAAATGAGAGTATATACATATGTATACGTACCATAGGTTTTATCCCAGGAAAAGGCTTGGTTCTTGATAACAGGTTTACATTAGTATGGCAACCCCGAAACCAATGGACAAACTCAGATGAAAAATAGCATGTTTTTAGCTTATCTAAGGACAACGAATATAAGATACTTTTTATCCCAGAAAACTGCTTTGTTCCCGTGGGATAACAGGTTAAAATTTGCATGGCAACTCTGTAAACACTGGACGACTTTAGACACAATATTGCATGTTTGTAGCTTATATAACGTGAAAGATTTTCGACTATCCAATGATAGCTTTCATGTTCTCTTCATGCGAAGCGAAGCGAGGGCAATTTCTATACTCCTAATAGTAGTTTTGTAAAAAAACTCTTCCGATCATTTAGGCTTATTGACACATGCCACCGGTATTTGAGAGCTTCTATTTAACTTTTAGAATTCTGTAGAAGTTTCGGACCCTTTGTGCAAGATAGGTAAAATTTAAATTTAAGAACACCTATTTATTATGAGTAGGCAACAAATTAACGAGTTCTTACGTCAATTACGGAACCTATGTATGTTCACGTGGCATGATTCGCACTTGGCCGATTTTTTGTGTCATGTACACGTGTTCGTGTGTATAGACGCTTCTATCATATTTTTTTATTACACCTTTACATTACTCAACTCAAATTCAAACATAAAACTGGCAAAAATAAATATTAAATATACTTTCATAATTAAGAACAACCTATTATTACTATGAGCGTAGTGAAATGGACCAAAGTTGGGTAAATATTTTTAATTAAGCTCGTATGACGCACCTGCCAAACAAATCTCATCTTTATGACGATTGCATAAAAAAGTCAGCGGTACTAAAAAGGATAATCATTTATTATTATTAGTCTTATTATGCATGTAAATATGCAATATGTATGTCCTATGTTAGATGTCAATATCAAAGATTTGATTTCTAATATACATAACATACTAAACATACTAAATGTTTGATTACAAATAACCTCACACATGCCTTTGTTGACAAACACTTTGAAAGTTAAAGCCGTTAAAGGGATACAATTCACACAACGGCTATAGTAGACAGAACTATGTAGAAGCACGGCGTTTCATTTTAAATAGCCTGAGCCAGAACGTTGCCCCTTGAAGTGCGATCCAGCGGCTTGTTTCGATTGTAAGCGACAGATAAAGTTATAAAACAGGGCTATGGACGGTAAGAGAGTGAGTGACTACTAGTAGTAATAATTTTATGAGCGCCTCCGTGCTTCGGAGGGTACGTACAGGCGGCGGTCCTGGTTTTTATCTTTAAATAGCAATCGTCAAGCCACGTCGGAGGCCTTCGCGTGGCATAAATTCGAGTGTCACATGCGTGACAGTGTGTGTAACTTTTTATTTTGTAATTTATTATAATTACAATATGTTTTACGTCATTAATTATATTTAATTGGGCTTATATCCAGCTCCTCCTCCATATAATAAAATGGCTTAAAAGGACAAAACAATATGATTGAACTATATGACTCAGTGTTAGTATCTGAGCGTTAGTGATAGTGCCTTAGTGTATAACAGAACACAAGAACAATGTGTCTACCTTTAGATACAAGAAGTGCGGGGTTAGTGAATACTCTCTTCACTTTAGTGTATCGTAGCAGGTTTAAGTGAATATTGCATTACTTATTAGTCTTTTATATCACGTAAGGCTAAATTGTAATATTGATAAAGTATTCGAAAATATATTATACACAGGGAAAAGAAAAAAAATGAGCTTATGACCATCTCTTGATTAATATAATCGTAGCAAGTCTATAATAATACTGTGCTGACGGATTCAATATGTCACCGATCAGTAGCGAAACATTGATGATCCAAAGGTAAAAAAAGTTTTTTTAATCAGGAATTAAGTTTATTCCTAAATAGCTTTGATTGTTTCCCATATCGGAACCCTCGCTATCGGATACGGGCGACTCCTCTCTTTTCATCTGAGTTGCTAAGTGTTTCGTGAATGGGTGATTTTGGGCTTCGAATAATACATATGTTTGACAAACGGCATATAATAATATACATATGTATAACATTATATATAAAACTTAGAGGACTATGATATATGTATATATGTACGATGATATCTATACTATAATAAAACTCAAAGTGCTTTGTTCCTGTACATTGAATATTTTTTCAAAATTTTGATGAGAGACGACTCTAATATCGAGATAGAGCATGAAATATATTTTTTTGGGAAATATTGTTTGCCTGTCTGTCTCTCTGTCTGAACGCGCATCACGTGAAAATCTGCGGACAGATTTCGATGTAACATTTTAAAGTTATTCCTTATACCCCCGATTAACGTTTAGGATACTTTTTATTCCGAATAATTCCCGGATTTGCCTGGAATAGGTGAAGAAAGTTTGTATAGGAATTTTCTAAAATGTCAACCAATGTGCTCGAAATTTGCAACAAATACGGCTTATTTAAATGAATTTATTTTTTATTATGAAAAGAAAAAGAAGAAAAAATAATGTGAATATTTTACATTTTCAATACAAGGTCCTTGGTGATATGTGCATGTGTTTACCTTGAATTTGAAATTTACACATCCTTAATATAATAGCTTCAATATAAATTCAGCGTTTCTTTAATTTCAACCTATAAAGGATAAAAAAGGGGGGTGAATTT
>DWJZ01009575.1:0-10624 GCA_018249125.1 Asbolis capucinus
AACATACAATAATCTCACATCCTGCTAATATTATAATGTTGGAATGAGATGGATGGTTGTTTGTTTCTCTTTAACGGTAAAAACGAAACGGAATGAAATGTGGGAAGCGGCCAGCGGCTTCGTCAGTGTCGTTTGTTAATAAAAAGTGACCTACGTGTTTCATTTTCATTCGTTTAAAGGTTAGCGCGTGAAGGAAACGCAATTATCCCAACATAAACGTGCACATCCCAGGGGAAACTACAATCAGGATAAAATCTATCCTATATCCATTTCCTGGATAAGGTGTATCTGGAAACCAAATCCGTTTAACGCTTGAAGGAACATTTCACAAACTTTCACATTTTTATCATTAATATACATTAACATAATACAATATTAGTAACAGAAGTTGACAGAAAACAGAAGAAAAACACAACAGATACCGAATTGCTTTGCTTATAATGGCATCATCATCATAAGTGCTAGTTCAGCGAGTCATGTAACCATTAACGACTCTGTGTGCTGCCAAACGAATTTTAAGGGCCTTGATAAACTAAACTTGCCTCTGAACAACGCTAATGGCAAGACAATTACAAGAGTTTTTACTGACAACCATTAGCACACAAAACAATAGTACAAACGAACATAAATTGTCAATGCGCTATGTATCAACTAGGTTCAGATACGATACATACATAAGCTAGGTACACACCGTGCAATTGAACGGCCGCTAAGCGGAAATCAATAAGGATATTGTAGGCGACTGTTGGGCTATGAAATCGACTGTTTAACATAGATTTAACCTACAAAATAAATAAATTCGTGTCTTTGGCTTAGGAAAATATCTTTTCTGTCAGCGTTCACAACAAACGCTCGTTCAAAAATGTATGAGAATGACGTTTGGTGCAAAAAAATATTTCCTCTGATTCTCCGCAATAAATGTTATTCCCGAACATTTTTGAACCAGCGTTTGACGTGAAGTAAACGATAAGAGAAAAGTCTTAAGGCCCTGTTCTGCTGACGGCCAAAGCAATGATGGAGGTTTCCATGCATTCCTACGATACGTCTAGGGAAGGTAGAAAAAATACGCGTCGTGACATCGAAATTGCCGACTAACTGTGTCGACCATTTATATAGTTTCAATTGTATAAATTACAAGCAACTCTCAATAACGCCGCAGAATCCCGGAAATATCGGGGTCAGGCGTAAATCTAAACATTCGATTTTCATTAAAAGTGATTGAAAGTTTTCTACAGAATTGTATCCCTTTTTCACAACATGAAATCGTACTTAGGTGGTTAAGCTGGTCATTGAATGATCAACACATTTTGATGATAACCGCCACCAATAGATAAACTTTAGCGTCACGAAGGAAGTAACACACTCGCTTCTTGATACATGGGAGACAGAGAAAGAAGAGAATAGTTTATTTAAAGTATTCGAGACAGAAAAACAATGGGAAGAAGAATGTCGAAAATATGTGGAGAAAGAAAAATATCTCGAACTTACTGGCTCAACCAGGTTTTACACCGACAATGCTGTTTCCCTACAATCGCATAAATACACCAACGTACGTACAAACAATGATTAATAATAATGTACATAATAAACGAGCAAAATTCTGTGGTAAATCTCCGAGATTAATAAAAAATTACAATATCAAAACATATCATCTTTAATTTAACATGTGAAGAATGTATTAATATTAATACACAAAAGCTATATGTGTTTTTAATATACTTTGGACAACTCACACACGGCCATCTGATCTCAAAGCGTTAGCTTGTACCATGGTGATCAGACAACTGACATATATATTTTTAAAAACATATTCATATACATAGATATTTTACATCACATACATAAAGATACACAGAAAGAACATTCCTGTTCATGACAGGAAAGTTTAATGTGAGTGAGAACAGAACCCACGACTTTCGGTGTAGCAGGCAGGTTTAATAACCACTTTTTCTGTGCATGGAGACTGAAGCTTTTTTTTATAATGAATATTTATTTGTAGAATCGTGTGTGAACCACTCAACTCCGAAATGGTTTCGAAACTCAAAGTCTGGGGTAAATAAAATGCTTGTAATATTTTAATCGGTCCACAAATCAAACACATACGTACATAAACATTTTATAAATCCATCTAAGGCCCTATACTTAGCCGAAGTGAACCGACAGCAGTTACCAGTAAATAAATGCCCAAATCCAAAAATTTCCCATAAATTATTCCACTATCAGCGAGTGCAGTGCAGTAAGTGTTACAGAATTTATTTTATTACTTCACAGGCGCCTGTATATTTCAACTTTGATAAATATAGCATTTTGGAGCGCGCCTAAAATTTCACGCTCTAGTTCTAAAATAACTGCGCTGCCAAATACTAACACCGCCATTTTGAATGTATTGTTCATCTTGACGTTGACATGGTCAATATGTTGTTAATGGATGCAAATGCGTCTTCCCACGGTGTGTGATTTTACGATCCCCACATCCGTACTATGGGAAGAGAACGAACGGTGACACACTGGCACTTGGTAGCAATGTATGGGATACGCATACAAATTAACTTAGAGTAATAAACTTATAGTAAAATTGCTCTCAAGGAATGTTTTAATAAAGTACATGGACATCTGCTTGTGTCGATAGCAATAACTGATGATCAGCAAACCAAAGCTATCGCAGTGCAGACGGAGGATAGTCAATTGATCGCTAATAGCACACAATTCTTGAGCCCGTCATTTTAGAAGTACAAAACAGTCATTTTAGAGATCGAACGCAAAATTTGAAAAATAGAGATGCGTACTATTAGTGACCAGCATTCACACCTCGGCCATCAATATTCCCACTCGTACTAATTAGTGGGCCACTTGAAGCCAGGAGACGGTAAGTCCCAAGTACTAGGAAAACAGAAACAGGCATGAAGTAAACCGCAAGCAGCATTATTCCCGCAAAGACGGTCCGCGGAAACATTTCCAAGTTCTGAAACTGTGTCTGGACGCGGACGGGGAACTTTGGCAACTCTCAGTGCAAGTTGGCCGTGCTCTGTCAGGAGAACCGTATGACATCAGAACTCTTGTAGTTCGGTTCTGTCTTACGGAGACTGAACATGAATATATATATATTATTACTAGCAGTTCACCTTAATTTGTGAAAAAATGCTCGCCTCGTTGGTCAAGTGGTCGCAAGCGCGTCTGCCGTTTTATTTTAAAGCTATGACATCACATAATTTCAAGGACAATTTTGTTCTTAAGGAAATACTTGTGATGATTAACGTTGGATGAGGATTTATTTATAAAACCATAATCACGAATAATGCAATAAAACAAACTTGAATACCATAAAATCCTTAAAGACTAATTCTTAGAACTTTTACTAAGCAAGGGCAGCGGAAGCTTTAAAAAAGTATAATTTTGTCCCGTTTTTGTAACATTGCTTTTTAATGCACAGCATCTATTGATCGTAGCGTAATGTTATATAGAATAGGCTATAGGATTCTTCCTATGTAAAGAAACAAACTCTTCGGCATTATATTATTAGTAGACATTATTAGAGATCATATTATTATAGACATTGAATAGTTAATAGGAGCTCAAACCACACTCTTACACTCAAACACTCTGAGAAAATTCACGAAAATTCATCATGAGGTTTTGAACACTTATCAAAGAAGGGAACACTCGCTTTAAGGTAACGATATAGAGACGTACAAGTACGTATTAGACCAAATATAAGGCTAAGAAATTTCGGTACAAGTTACAGCTATGTATATGGTTTTTTTATTAGCCATAATAATCGGGCAACCGGGCCACCTGATGGAAACTCAGTGGTCACCTATGGACTGTGAATCTACCATGTGGCTTCAACTGACTGATGGCTCTTTACCGAGCACGGATCATCCAAGACCTAGACCATATTCTACCACGCTGTTCCAATGGGGATTGGTCGACCAATAAATAAATTAAAGTAAAAAAAAACCTTTTATATCCTGCATATCTATGTCTACAGTACGTTACATAATTTAGCGTCAATTAATATCAAATAATTTTATTACGATTACAATTAATCATAAACAATGTCAAATGAAATAAAATGTTCCTAAAATATAATTAAGTAAGTCAGAAATTAATAATGTCAATATTTACTATGTAGGAACCCCATCGCAAGTGAAGGCCTCCTCCAAGGAATTCCATCTTTTTCTGTCTTGTGCTACCTTGAGCCAGTTTTGTCCTGCTATTTTTTTATATCGTCATCTCATCTAGTATAAGGCCTACCTACACGACAGGTACACCAAAACAACAAGGAAAGTACAAGACCTAAAGCTCTTTTTTAAGAATAAGCTTCACAATGTCTCTGTCGTCAAAATCGAAACAGTCTCCCTAATTATAATTAAAACAAAATTAACAAAATATCGATTTTTACTATAATTTTTGCTGTCTATAATATTACTGAATAAAAACAATATCAGATTAAATCTGTCAGTTTTTTGCCATTCTTTACCCTTGATCTATGTAAAAACTTTCCTTAAATCCAGTCTAGATTTAGTAACGGCAAACTGAGACGGCCAACAGACTGCCAAAAAATCGTAGATCATAATCTGAACCTAGTAAAATAATACCAAAAATCTATACAAAATATTATGTAAACAACAAAAACAAAGTTTCTAACTAAAGTTTCCAGCAATTAGTACCAGATCCCGTTTAAAGCTGCAACTGTTTCTCGCGAGCAATCAGCCTTCATTTCCGTTTTTGCTAACACGCCTTGGAACGAACTGAAACGGAAAAAATGCTTTCGAAACGGACCGGTTGCCGCAACCGTCGGATAATCCGACTGAGCAAAAACTAAATCCCAACTAATCTAATCATTTTAGTGGAATTCATAAACAATTATTCAATTTATACACTGAATATTGTAGATAATATTTCACAATGTTTGAAAGCAAGATAAGTGTTATTACAAGCTTTTATTTAACTTGCACTGTATATTTGTATGTTAGTATATTTGTTTGTTACACCCACTTCCTCTTACACTACGGGCCTGCAATTTTGCATACTGCTTCAGTTCCGACGACAATGCATTGTTACGATAAGTATGATCTAATGCTACGTTCAGGATTGGCTCCAGACAAGGGAACTCATCAACGGTTAACAATACTGTTATAAATTTTTGTATATTTCTTCCTATCGCTCTGTATTCATGCTTGTATTTTTAAATATTTATAATAAAATTTTATTATTAATTATTCTTGCTTCCTAAACTAAAGTGATCTGGCACTTGAGACATATGTCGTTTCTGTTACTGTTCACTCTAAACGCTAGTTCAAAAATGTATAGGAGGGATATTCCATGCAAAAAAACATGGCGTCTGTTTCACCGCAATAAACGGTCATTCCCATACATTGTTGAACTAGGGTTTAGAGTGAACGGTATAGAAAAGACCTTTGTCTATGAGGGCAGAAAGGTGTTATGATAATCTGTTACCTATCCGTAACATTAATTATTTAACATAACAGATTTATATAAGGTTAGCTGATTTTTTTTGACATCAACTCGTAAAAAAAAAACTGCCAACAACGTCCTCTTATTTAACCTGCACTTTGTTCTTCTACTTAAAAATTCAAAATCAAAATTTATTTATTCCCTAGATACAAGCAATAGTAATACACTATATATGTTTTTTAATATTCGTTTCTGCAAAAGTGCTTTACTGAGAAGAGGCGGCGAAAGAAACCAAATTCCAAACCAAAAAGAAAAAAAAAGTTTATTCTTAATAGAGGTTTCATCCACAGGCTGTAGTCGTGCAGAAGCACTACAGTTCGATATTCAAACACTTTTCTTTACATCAGCAAATTGTGGAATGTGCTTCCTTCTGAGGTATTCCCGGTGTGTTATAAAATGTGTTCTCCCTTAAGGCCTTTTCATAAGCCCCACTGTCTATAAAAAAACGTGTGTGGAAACATAAAGCGGGTTAAACAATTTATTTCAGGCAACTTAACCCCATAGACAAAAATACACATAACAAAATATAACAACATTTTTTTAATTCAATAAATTCGTGCTTGAACACAATCCCGCCTGATGGTGACCAGCGATGTGGTGGTGTGGTGGTAGAGCGCTCTAATTTAACTAAAAACTTAACTAATACATATCTAATAGTTAAAATAAATTAAACTGATACAATATTAAACTTATTAGTCCAATTAAACATACATAAAATAACAATAACATGTTTTTTTTTCGTTCGAGCTACGTGTCTGTAACACAGATAATTGACAGACCACTTGGTCTATATTTATTTAAGTATGTATTTAAAAGTATATACGTATTTTTATCAGTTGTCTAATCACCATAGCACAAGCTAACGCTTAGTTTGGGTTCAGATGGCCGTGTGTGAGTTGTCCAAAGATATTTGTTTATTTATTATTTATTTATAATGCCATTCGACGGCACCCTGTCAGAACACCTGTAAAATTCGGTACTGAGACATTGGTCGTCTGTGCCCCGCGACAAAAACCAACCATAGTAATAGTTCCAACAATTATATTATTAACGACTCTACGCTATATTTTTAAGTTTACTTTTAACATGGTTTATTGACCTGGAGTTGGTTTGTTTGAACTGAACATATGTATTCGCAAATTTTGTATATATATATTTATGGACTGAATAAGTAACCGCAATATGGGTGTTTACTTGAGTTAATAGAGATTTTTTTTTCTGAGAAATATTTCACTGTATTTATAACCTTTCAAGAAGACTTTTCTCGCTAAAAATGTATTTATCCACACCTACTTTAAAATTATACATATTTCTATAAACGCGAGTGGAATTTAGATCTGGTTCGAAAATCGAAAGTTAAACGAAAGCTATGAATAATAATTGTTATAATGTTATATAGTTCAGTTTTTATTATTTTGGTACAAAAAAATTATTTTCGGTATTCTACTGCCAGACTTTTAACTGCCTGACCATTGTATTTAGAGGATAGGTTATTCGTTTCCAACTATTGTAAGTCCAAAGCAATTGTGGCCCAGCGATTTCAACGTAAGAACATACAGCCACCGGGCCGGTTCTCGTTTTACCAAACAATTACAGAACCATTTAAGTTTGGAAATCGTTCGATCGAAATTCAGACTCAATTTGGTATTCACTGTGATTAGATAGAACTTTATAAGATAGGAATATCGTTGAAGTTTGAGAAAACGCTTCAACGATACGCTATGTTGAGGTCCAGTTGACAGCCAATTGACAAATGTGAATAGAAAACGCGCTTTAACGTCACCGATTTCGTTACGACTATTGAAACCAGAATCGGCCAACATTATTTCTTATTTACTAAAGGCCCTTATTATTAAAAATAAATCTCATCCATTGCGAACCCAGTACTACAAGCAAAAACCAAGTCAGCATCAAAACAGTCAATGAAACTCTCGGCTGCACACATTCCCGTCATCAGTAATGTATGACGCATGCTGATACGAGAGAGGTCGAGGCGGGGCTAAAAATTTTCCAATAAATGTAATGTTATCACGAGCCGTAGTATAGATAGAGCCGGGGTCAGCCGGTCAGCTCGTCCCACTAACATAATCAACAGATATAGTAGATATACTGCGTTTATCGCGCTGGATCCCGCGGGTAGTGAGCTTGGTGACGAGCGGCGATGTAGGCGGGTTATAAGTAGCGCCGGTGCGTTTATATGAGATCCCGGTGCCTTCCCATATGCGCTGGACGGCTGCCCGGGGAGGTTTTAGTAGATATAAATCCTACATAACCCGTAACTTCTGGTTTGGTGTATCTGTAGATTTCTCCCTTGATAAATTAATAAATAAAAAAGGCGGGTAAAAAGGAAATATTATTTTTTCTTTTAACAAACTCGAGTGTTTCCTCACAACTGAGGGCTAGAACAAAGTCTGATAAGCTGCTTCATTACGAATTTGTGGTAGGCTAAGTGATCTACGTAAGTTTTTAAGGCTCTCAAAGATCGATAAAGCTAGTACCAGGAGCTTTTTTTACTACTTCCTTACACTAACTTTTACTAAGTATAGTTAACACCTATCGCCTTATTCATTCCCTGTTCTGCACCGTGGGATTGATCAATGTTCGGCCCGACCCCATTTAACCTCAAACGTACGGAAGACACTAATAAAATCAATGATCCGGATGTACAAATTCAGGCCTTAAAACGCCACGCTACGCATGCAGACAACGAGCTAAGCTACAGGGGCTTTCAATACGGTCAAATTCCACGTCATCGCGTCACTTAATCTCACTACTCGCTCCCGCTACCGCTTACCACCAACCTGCTCTCACACGTCGCCAGCCAGTGCGACGGGCGATATTTTCACAGTGAAACGGTTCCCAGCGAAATTGGTTTTCTTGAACTCTTTGAGAATTTTACGATGTTTTAAAGCGTCGGAGGGATTTCTATCCGTTATATTTTCTTTTATTTTATTTCACTTTGTTTCTGCTCTTGTTTCTAGCGACTTTATGAACCGTCGGCGAATGGAATAAGAAAAGGAACGGAATGATATCCGAGGCGAGGTGTTTCGTTTTGTTTGCTTGTACTGTACCCTATTTACTAAGGAATGTTTTTGACGTGAATTACATTTTGCAGGGTTTCGAACTCATTCGATAAAAACGTAACCCTGTTCATAAGACTGCAATCCGGCCGTCCGTCTGTCTGTCCGTGTAGTTGATTATTTATCACAGAAATCTATCTGTCTCTATTACCTAAAGGGTTTAGTCAGGATTTAGGTACATTCGGTTCTCTATTCAACACTACTGTCTCTCCATTAAGATCTCTCTCTACAACAACACACTCTTCTCTACCATACTTAGTTACCTATATGCGTAAATGCGTGAGTCAAAAAGTATCATCGCTGTGGTTAATGTCAAATAACACAAAAAGTATTCGTCAGATCTCGCGATTAAAATGGATTAGAGCCAAATTAAACTAGCCCCATGACAAGCACTAGCTTTCGAATTAAAAGGGAATCACCATAATTTGCCAAATGCAAGTGTCACAAGTAGAAAACAAGATTAACTAAAAATATCAAAAACCACAGGCTTTAATTATAGATCCATAATACAAGGAAACACAAAATTTCGTAACTGTATTGATAACCGTTGAGTAGTTCCCTTGCCTGGAGCCAATCCTGAACGTAGTACCAGGTCATGTTTATCATAAAAATGCATTCTCATCAGGATGGAAGGCTTATGCAAAATTTCAGTTCCGTAGTGTAAGAGGAAGTGACTCTAATTAAGATCGCAAGATTTGACCCGTAACAAACAAATATACTAATATACGAATTGTGCAAATTAAATAAAATCAAATGTGCGAATTGTGCAAATTAAATAAAATTAAATGTGCGAATTGTGCAGATTAAATAAAATTAAATGTGCGAATTGCGCAAATTAAATAAAATTTAATGTGCGAATTGTGCAAATTAAATAAAATTAAATGTGCGAATTGTGCAAATTAAATAAAATTTTGTAAAAATAGGATCCAATTTGGAATTATCTTTTTTTTTTAAGTTACTTAAAATGAAAGTAAATTGAAGATTAACTGGATCCCAGATGCGAACTAAGAAAGATGGTTTCTCGGAGTAAACACTTCACGTTGGTACGGAACACGTGCAAATCACCTCATACTTGGCTCATTTTATTTTCATTTTCTTTCACGACCATTTTAATAGGAATGAATAATTTGCAACTTTTATAAGCTATGTTTATCCCAGATTAATTTTTCAAATGCGGCATTAAATTATTTTTCATTTGTTAAAAAAACCTTTTAAGGTAACATAAATAAACAAAGTATATATGTAAATAAATACTCATATACATATTTTTATAACACCCAGACACGGAACAAACATTCCTGCTCATGACAAATTGTTGTTCGTGAGGATCGAACCAACGATCTCCGGCCTAGCAGTCATGTTCACCAGCCACTAGACCAACGGGCCAGTCGGCCGATCTTGATAATCTTTCCCTGTCCATGTTAGTTGGTCTATCATTGCATCATATCTTTATCGAATATTTTCAATTTATACATTTACTTAATATCTCAAGAGTTAGTGTAAATTCTACTTTAAAAATCATTACATGTTTCAATGAATACCTAAAAAATACTTTTTTATTATACCTACTTAATTGTCCTTCAATGACATACAAAAAATCTATAATGTACCTACTACGTATGCGTGTATGTATGTACATATGTTCTCAACAGTCGCTCAAATAAAAAAAAACGCATAAACATTAATATTCTCCCTCTAAGATTATCATACAAATTACACACACATAGTATGACACGAGAACAAATCCGACATTTAAGTACTAATTTCATCCGAGAATCGAACCCGGGACTTCGACATATATTCCCAAGTAATATCACTTCACACACCTTCAATATAACGGCCAGTCTTTACGGAACCAACCATAAAGTGAGATAGATATATACAATAATGTTCGTGATCGACAGTGGGCCGCCGTAACCTATATAACATGGCGGACACAGCGCAAACTCTACCACCCACATGAAACAACATCGAAATACAATCACCACAATATATACGAGGGCCAAACTGAAAGTTTTTAGAACTGGCCACTTATAAACATTATATTAAAAAAAATAGTTTAAATT
>DWJZ01009576.1:0-10623 GCA_018249125.1 Asbolis capucinus
TTGAATTGCTAACTTTGATTTACCAAAATATATTGTGGTATTTTTTATACATGATATTAATTTTGTATTTCCTGAATATTATGATTTACCTTCTGGTTTTTAGGATTGTAACCAAAGAGTGAAGATTTGATACACACTTGTAAAATAAAAGCATGATAATTTGATATAATTACATCGTATGTAATAAGAAGTTTAACATTTTTACTTGTACATAATATTAAAATATTGTTGTAAATAACCGAAGCACTAAATAATTAAATATATCGTAAATGAAAGTATTATATAATTATTAGTAAATCTATTTAAAATATTATTTTCTTCGAGTATATGCATGTTAAAATCTTTATGATTTTATGTTCTCATTTTCCCTGGCGTCCGTTCAATATTTCTAGAATCTTGGACAATTGGGTTTTGATGTCATTCAACTCTGAATCTTGAGACTTCTTGTTTAAAACCATCTTAGCATTTTTGACTATCTTCGCATTAAGTTTGTAAGACTGACAGATGTCGAAGCAGCATTTACCACTTTCTACGTCCTCATTGTCATCACCGATTTTATTACGATGCTGTGGTCGTGGAATCTCAATTATATTATCCCGATTAGGTTTCACAACTATTCGATACAGTGGCAGAAATTCAGGGAACAAACTTATTCTCTTTGCTAATTTTTTGATGAAAAACATCTTAGGCGTAATGAATTTCAAGTCTTGTAAATATGTTGGTAGATAACTCCAGAATTTTGACGGTTTCGAGTAAAGACTTCCGATGAAAATACTTTCGAAGTACGATATTAGTTCCACCCTTGAAATGTATTCTACTAGTTCAGCGTTCTCTCTAATCTCCTGTGTATCACTCACTGCCAAACCGTTGAGTAAATTAAATAATACAATAGGAATCATAAATACGAACACAATAAATATTAGGTGACTTGTTACTGGAAATGTGCTAAACTTAATAGAACCGGCATCAAATTCACCAGTTAACATCACTATTGTTTTAAATAAGGAACTCCCAGGATCTTCGAAGAAATCTTCTTCTTCTTCTTCACCAGTATTATTAGGATTCGGCGCTATTTGATCTTCCGTCCCTAGTTTTTTGAATAGTACATAGAAACTTAAAGCAAAAGCTATTATTAAAATACAATACCACAGTATAAATTTAAAGAAATTCCAAGATACGGTTCTTAACATAACAATGTACGTTGATAAATTTGGAAAATGTCCAATTAGTAATACAAGCTCCGCAGATGACAACAGGATTGCTACTGCAGAGAGCTGTTGTTTAGTGGAATCTTCTAATGTATCATTAAATAAAATCCATGCCGTTACGAATATGACTGATATTTCCACCCAGTTTTGTAAACTCTGTAAATAAGTGAGCGGCGATAGTAATAATTGAAATAGCTCTCGCAATATTAGAACTATTAATCCTGCAGTTGCTGCTATATACGTTATAAAACTAATTATTTCAAGTGATTTTAGTTGTTCTTTGTCAATAACATAACCGAATATTATGTACAGAATTAAACTTAACCAAAATAAAGAATAAAAAGTGATATTTGCTTTGAATAGGCAGCTTATTCGCTCCCATTTCAAATATAAGAAACTGGTTATAACTGGGTGCTTAAGGAGTGGCCGTAATTCCTCATTTCGTGTCATATACATTAATGCTTCCGTTTCTGGAGATAATATAGGATCGCTAGTTTTTCGGTTGTTGTTAGTATCTTCGAGCAGAGGGGCTTTCAATTCTTCATCTTCATCATCAGCAGAGATATTTGGGTGTACTAAAAAGCTGTATTTTAAACGAATTTCGTAGTCATCATCGCTTGGTCGTTCTTTGTTGGTCGTTATACATTCATTTAAGAAAGTTTCCAGAGTCTTTGCATTTATATCAGCTAATGGAGGCTCATTAAATTTATTTCGTAATCCGACACATGCTCCTTTTCTAAGTAGTTCCAAGACTGCATCTTGGTCACCATTTCTGGCTGCATAATGTAAGGCAGTATTATTTTTGAAATCTAAATGATTAACGTCTATTGAACTTTTTAGTCTTAAATCGGTCAATAGAGTTTTTAAACATTCCGAGAAATCGCTTTTAGGATCTCTAGTATCAAATTTCGTTCCTCTTAAAACGATTTGTAATAAGCTTTCACTATTTACGGGTTCGTATAAAGTAGAACCATTCTCAACAAACAGCTTAAGAATTTCATTATATCCATTCCTGCAAGCTATTGCCACCGGCCTATCCCTGTTTCCTGAAAAAGTGGTGTTTGGATCTGCACCAGATTTCAATAAAACTTTAACGGCTTTTTCCAATCCCTTCTCTGTTGCCAATTGTAACAATGTGTACATTCCGTTATTTTCGGTTAGTACGGCACCATGTTCATTTTTCTCTACAAGTTTTGTATAATCTTGTACAAATTTATTTTGGTTGGATGACAATAGATGTGAAAATAATTTTCCAGCATCGATAGGGCTACTTTCTATAGGTACAGATTTAAATTGAGGTTCTAAAAGGGGGAAAGCTTCTTTCAAGTAACAACGAGCTGTTTTGCCCTTTACGTCTTTATATGAATCTAAATCAATAGGACCTTTAGCATGATCCAGTATTAATGTAATAACTTTTTGGAGACCTTGCTTCGCTGCGGAATACACAGGCGTCACTCCTTTGTTATCGGCAGCATTTACATCACAACCTGCGTTTAGGAGTAACTCAATCATATCTTCGTATATGACTAAGTCTTGTTCGCTGTCATCATCTAAATTCTGAATTTTCTTAATAGCTAACAATAATGCAGTATTTCCTTTAGATTTAACATTGACATCTATACTGTCGTGTTTGAGAAGGGCTTTCAGTGCCTCAATATTACAGTTTTCTACAGCAAAATGAATAGGAGCAGCACGACTGGTTTCATTTATGTTGTTTACTTGTACTTCGTGTTGGAGAAGAAAATTCACGAAGTGAATTTTATTGTTTTTCTTGTCTGCTTCACAAATGGCTAGCTCGAGGCAAGTTTTGTAATCTGGGTATGGATAAACGTATTCTAGATCTACTGCACCGTAGCTGACGAGTTTCTTGAATGTTGTCAAATCGTTAGTCCGTAATGCTATCCTCAATTGGGTTTGCGGGTCTGTACCGAACAGGGAGCCTCCGCGCGACAACCGGTTATTCATCTCGTAACTATCCCGCGTCATTTTTCAGCCGTTCTCGCATCTGGAAATTAAAAAAAGAGTATTGAACCAATTTCCGAAAAATGCGAAGGTTCTCAATTTGCACTGTGTTGGTTGTTTATTCGAAAACTTAGTTTGTCATTTGGTCCTATTTTGAGCGATATCTGACGAGTAGTTTTAAGTTATCCCTAATAATGCGTATTTGCTTATTTAATTCGTTCAAGATTTTCTTATTTTATAACTTGTGTATGTTATTTAATAGCTTCATTTGTATGTAACGGCATCATATGTTACAACTTAAATATAACCCATTTTCATTGTTTAACCAATAAACCATGGTCTCCCCACCATTTGTAGTATACTGTCCCGCATTAGAAGTTGTTATTCAATTGAATTCAATTAACTGACGTACCGTGGTGCTAAACCTTACTCGAATAATCTTATCTCGTAGATACACAGTAAAAGTTTACTTTAAACTGAAAATAGTAACAACGAGTCAATTTACTAACATGGGTTAACTGCTTGAACAAACGATTGTGAGAATTCACAGAGATCTAGTTAGTCCCCATTATCACGAAACGTGTGGTAATCTTTTAGGCGTTAAAATATTTTGTGCGTATAAATCTATACTAATATTATAAAGAAGAAATACATGTTTGTTTAAGGAGAAAAGGCTCCGAAACTATTGGACCGATTTGAAAAATTCTTTTACCATTAGAATCCTACATTATCCCTGATGAAAATAGGCTATATTTAATACGAAAAAAATAGGGATTACTCCTGATGAACATAGGCTAAATACATATATAGAAACGTATAAAATTTTCGATAATGTAACCCAAGGAGTGAAGAAAATACCAAAAAATATCCATATATCGGTTACACTGCGGAAAATATTGGCAATAGAGCAAAATTATGTACTACAGTTTTATAATGGACATCAATATCTACAAATAAGTCCGTCAAACCATATGCCTAACTGTTACAGTTATGATACAATAACTAAACCATGGCACTTTCTAGTAAAGTATAAAACTGTATACTTATTTCAGTTTAGTATATCTAGATATAGTAGTCAGATTTTTTATGAATATCTGAGTAAGAGCGGGAAAGGTTTCAAGATATTTATAGAGTAGATGAGGGTTTGTTCTCGGGTTTGAAGAGTTTTGTGAGTGTGTTTTTTGCCGTAGAATTTTTGTGGTAGCTTACTAACAATAAAGACCACAGAGACTACATTATACACATCAAAAAATTATCAAAAACTCTTGGCTGTTATTAACAATGGTTTTGGCTGTTAGTCAGCATCTCGAATACAATTTCTAGCAAGTGCTAAGTTCCTTGTTCCATTATTGAATTTAATGAGCTCATTTGATATGGCGTTTTTTGGGTTTTAATGAAGGAGTAATTGTACCGAATTCCTGTTGATGCCAATACCATTAAAACGTGTACAGAGTGGTTATTACAGCCAGGTAATTGTTCCAGTTTCTCTTTATTGTTTTGTGGGCCCACAGCCCGGCGTCTTGTTTCGTTTGTAATTGACCGGTCGAGTTTGGTTACATTCGTGTTTCAGTTATCAACTATAGGAATCGATCCCGGTTGTTTCAGATGGTATCGTTTATAGTCTGGGGACACAGGTTAATTTTTTGACGTGATTACTACCAAGCTAGTTTTTCGTGAGTAGCTTCAATTGGATGAGACGTCCAACTTCTGGGAAATAGGTATAGCAGGGAAACAGTGTCCATGGTTGCTCATGGTACCACACAATTTGTTGGTTAATTTGACCATGTGTAAAATTGTACCGGGGACTGCGAACTATCAGCTGGTAGCAGAACTTCGGGCATTAGAACTTGCAATAGTAGGCGGTCCTTTACTCCGCTTATGAGTACGTATTGGAGAAACGTGTTGGATTTGCTTGTGAAGAGACCCGTTGTCAGTAGTAGGCCACTAATGGGTTGGAGCCTGGTTCCAGGTCTCCCTTAACTTAAACTGGAACCTTAAAAGTGTCACTGTTTTCTTATAAAAAAACATAACTTTTAAAACACGTATATCTTATCTCGGAAATATTTTTCAATGTCACGATACGCTATTGTACTAATAACTGAAGTAACCAAAAAATCAACTTTGACGCAAAAAAAATTACAAGATTTGTACAGAGGGCAAGAATACGAGAAAGATGTGTTGTACAATACTCCATATCTTTATTGCATCGTAGTGTACAAAGGTGGTTACAATTATTATGGCATGTGACACATATGAACCCTCTACCAGGGCATTGCAGTACAGAGGGAGCGGACCGATCTGTCTTACGCACTATGGCATTATTAAAAGTACTGTTTTAAAGAACAAAAGCATTTCTTAATTAAGTATTTTTTTAATTCTTTTAAAAAGATTTTATTGTTATTTATAAGTTTTATGTGATCCGGTGGATTTTTATGTATTTTATGCACACGGAGTAAGGCCCGGAACAATACAATTTTTAATTTTGCTGCGGGTATTTCTAATTTTTTTACGACTTTGGTATCGTCGTAGCTTATCATATCAGGTGGTAAAAAAATTTGAATATTTCTTTACAAATTCACACGCTTCCAGTATACATCAAATGATTTGTATTTAGATGTTACTTGTGTAAGCTTTAAAGTAACTCTTTATTTTATCAGTCCGTTTTGTTGCGGGTTCAGAATTAATGCCACGGCTTCGTTTGTCGTACACGCCTTTACACGACACGTACACGAATTTGTGTTTTAATTACCCGCATTTTGTGGGAAACTATTTGTCGACAAAATCTAAGTGAAGTACAGTAAAAAATTTATATTTAAAATCAGTTGTAAGTTGAAGTGAAAAACTACCAAATAACATATAAATGAATATATATATATATATATATATATATTTATATAAGCATATCATTTTTAAAGAGACGAATTTTTGGATTTTTTTTTGATATAAACTGCGAACTTAGAAGTTATTTAACTCAAAGATACAACTTACCGTTTGTTTTTATCTGATTAATTATAAATTAATGACGAAAATATTAATCTTTATATAGGCGATAAAACAATCATCTTTTATTTAGAGGTATTAAGAGGAACGGCCAGTAAATAAATAAAATAAATAAATATCTTTGGACAAATCACACATGGCCATCTAAACCTAAACTAAGCGTTAGCTTGTACTATAGTGATTAGATAACTGATAAACACACATCATATTTTTAAATACATACTTATATAGATATTTAAACCCAGACACACAGAACAGACATTCCTGCTCATCACAGAAAAGTTTGACCTGGGTGGGAATCGAACCCACGACCTTTGGTGTAACAATCAGGTTCACTAACCACTAGACCAACCGGCCAGTCAAGAAATAACGAAGAACTTCTAGATTTAATCATGCTTAAAAATTTAAAAAGAGCCTGCTATTGAAAATGATACGGGGAATTACAGTGCAGTAGAATGTTGGTATTAAAATTATGGAGTAGCTGATGCAGCTGTCATAATTATGTTTATTTATATATTTCACTTAGTACTTCTACCCAGTTGATACTATTTATGTCAATATTTCAACCCGTACCTGTCCCACTATGGGCTCGGGTCTCCTCTCACAATGTGAGGGGCACAGGCCATAGTCCACCACGCTGGCCAACTGCGGATTGACGGACTGAAGACCTAGACAGAAACTCGGGAGTGCAAGTTTCCTCACGATGTTTTCCGTCACCGTAGAAAGTGACAATCAACTTCTGATTGAACATTGAAAATTAGTGGTACGCGCTGCAAGATTCGAACCCAGAACCTCCCGATCGAGAGACCCAACGTTCAAACCACTAGGTTATCACTTACTATTGATATAGCAGGAATAAGATCATATGAACGTTCACGGTACAGCGTTACCCGGTCACTGGAACGTATGTACGTAATGAGTTACTTTACCGTTCATGTTCAAACCATGGAGAAGTTACCGGCAATGTGTATAATCTAGGCATTCTGTAGATTACCTAGGCGTTCTATCAATATTTAAACTTTAGACAAACAAATAAATTTTCTTTATTGTACACAATAATTTTAAAATAAATAAAATATGGATTTAATAGTATAGGCGGCCTTATCGCGATCTCTTCCACGCAACCATTTGCTGGAAAATAATAAAAATAAATAATTAATTTTTAACATATGATTAAGACATTTTGCCTGTCTGGTGTTTTGCAATTCGTTTTGTAGTTTTTTTTACCGATAGCGACAAACAGTTTACTGCGCAGTCAAGCTCAATGCTCAAGAAGTTACCGGTATCTGTAGTGTGGTGCGCCACGCGGTTTTCTTTAGTTTTATGTAGGTATCTATCAAACGTACAACCGCGCGGTTTAATTATTATGTTGTCTGTGGACCCCCTGAGACAGGTCCGCGAAACCCAGGTTAGGAAACCCTGCTTTACAGGATGAAATTAAACAAACGTTGAATTTATATTAAAGGTATTATGTTAAGGATATGAATTTCAAATTCAAGGTAAACACATATTTTGTCTTTTTTTTCTTTTCATAACAAAAGATCAAAGAACTGAGAAATACGTATTTCATTAATTTAAATAAGGCATGCTTGTTGCAAATTTCAAGCAAATCGGTTGATATTTAAGAAAATTCCCATACAAACTTTCTTCTCCTATTCCAAGCAAACCCGGGAATCTTTCGAAATAAAAAGTATCTTAAATGTTAATCGGGGATATAAGCAATAACTTAACAAAGTTTTATCGAATACTGTCCGCGTGTTTTCACGCGATGCGCAGGCAGAAAAATGACAATAATTTCTTTTGGAATTAAAATATTTTCGTGCTCTATCTCGATATTAGTTTCCCCTCATCAAAATTTTGAAAAAACATTCAGTGTACAGGAAAAATGCACTTTGAGTTTTATTATAGTATATGTAGTTAGATAGATTTGATTAATACAATTTCTCGGTATTCTGTATAACACCGAATCGTTCAGTTTGTCGGTAACATGTACAATACGTTTATTTCCCGTCCGTCGTATACACACCCGTCAGAATTCACCGTCGGTTTTGGAGATGGTTCACCTGTTTTCATTGTACGCTTCGCGTTTATAAATGAGTTGATTTATGCATTGTTTTGAGAATATTTTGTTTAACACGGGACTATTTTAAGGAGTATAGATTTCTAATAGCGTTATAGATGCTTGAAGCAAATTGTGTTTTAAAACGACATAAAACGCATGTAGTCAATTTAAGAATATTTATTGAGAAAATTCAAAAATTAAAAACTATAATACTCGTATTACTTTATGTAATATTTTAAAAGTTAGTTAAAGTAGAACTTCTAAACAGTCCTTAAGTTTTTTTATGCATTGTACTTCTTTATTTTACCCCAATATGGGATATATTTTCAAAAATCCTGTCTTAATACACTCCCATTTGCGACATATTAAGAAGTTTTTTGTTTCTATGGATTTTGAGAACGAGTCCTCTTCCAGGCATTAACAGTCATACATTTATTTAGTAGATGTTACATTATAGGTTTTTTACCTAAAGTGTATCTATTGTATAGGAATATTTGTACAGTACTTATTCAAAATTTGCATGTGTATAATGTCAAGTAAACAAAAGGTGAGTAAGTCAGATTTTTTCAATAGATTATGTTGGGCTTATGTGTCATCTCTTTTGTGAACGGAGCATATTTAGTTAAAGATTAATATGGCTGCTAAGTTTTATCTCCTGCTAAGCGGAATTCTGTTCAGATAATATCCTTAACGGATGTTTTGGTTAATGTGCTTGTATAAAGTAGGATGTAGGATTTGTTTAAAAAAAAATTAAATACTTAATTTTACGTACGTTACGTACTTGAAAAGTTTTCATTGTGTACATCGATAAGTTTCTTAATTTTTTCAGTATTTGTTGTACCTATGTTAGGTATTGTATTAATATTTCATTCAATACCTACCTACTTGAGTATGTCTCATGTGATTCTTCAATATGTTTGATTTAAAATTGTAGTGTTATATATGTATATAAATACTAAAATCTTTATTTGACTAGTAGGTATTTAGTAAGAAATTCATACTATAGACTCTATGGACTCCATATGTAGGTGTTTGATATAATTTATCATTCCCATATAAAAAAAATATTTGGTTTTAACTTAGTTTTAGTCAAATTATGAACCATTAAGGTTTCAACGAACTTACCCACTAATTATTAATTTAAATACCGTAATAAATAAACGGAAAGAGGTCACTTGCAAGTAAAACTCACTAATCGTAATGTATAATATGTAAAGTTAGAAAGTATAGTTATGAGTTGAGACTGGTCAACCGAAGATATCGTCGAAGAGAGAAAGAGAGAGAGAGAGTAATCTCCCTTAATCTGTTAGTCAATTACAGTTTCCGCTGTTGTTTAATGGTATGTTGCTCGCTGACATGCACGCTACCGAAATAATTGGTGGCCACGCCTGCATATAAAATAACCCGTCAAGTGCGAGTTGAACTTATATTTTGTTTTACTGGCCTGTTGATATAGTGGTTAGTAAATCTGATGAAGTTCATGTTTGATCACCACTCACAACATTTTTCTGTGATGAGCAGGAATGTTGTGTTTATAATAAAATATGTACGAATTAAATAATATATGTGTATGTTTATCAGTTGTATGATCAATAGTAAAAGCGAATGCTTAATTTGGGAGCATATTGACGCGTGTGGCCTGAGATATAAAATATTTTTTTATTTTAACATAGAATAAATTAATGCTTGACATCGATTCCACTTGACCGTAAGTCGCCTTTATATGAATTTTATAACTTTTGAATTCTCTACAATTTTCTAACATTAGCAAAAGTTATTTTTGTAGTAAAATACTCACTAATAAAATCTTATTATAAAGGCGAGTACACACCTAACTAAACAGAACAAACATTAATTTATACATCAATGCCTGTCACTTCGGGAATCGAGTTCGGCAGCAATCACTTCGTTGGTCTCCACCAAGTAGGCTATAGGGCTAATCAAAGACATTAAGCAGTATTTGATAATGCTCTGATTTTTTCATTAATGCGTACAGTGAAAGTATCTCTATAGACATTACGCGATGTAATTTAAACAAAGTCGTGATTTAATTTGATTACCTACTTATAATAATGTGTGGTTAGAGAGGAGCAGGTACCTAGTAGCTGTCTTTAGCCCATCGATGGGCCACTACTGAGCACTGGCCTCTCCTTATACTATGGAGGTCTAGAGCATATTCCACCACGCTACACCAATGCGGATTGGTAGAGGGCTGGTGAACCCAAGTGTCGAAAGTGCCATCCGAAGACTTCCGAACTGGCTTAATTGCTATCTAACAAAGACAATCAAAGGCGACGGCTTTACGTGTCGTCCAAAGCACGGCAGCACTCATAATTTTTACCACTAACGGTCACCTATCTTCCTACTGACCGCGCCCGCTGTTAAATTTTT
>DWJZ01009577.1:0-10623 GCA_018249125.1 Asbolis capucinus
TTATTAAATTAAGAATCTTTTTCTTTTTTTAATTAACAGCTTTACGTAGCTTTTACGCACAACGTATTAGACGCCAGAGGCGGCAATTAATTATAATCTTTTTTATCATTTAAAAAAATACCGACTGCTTTCCATAAGTACGTAATAAAATGATAATATCATCATCAACGTATCCGTAGTCAGGTGCGCATTATTAAACTTAAAACTGACTCGTCAGATGTCGCTCAACAATACATGGAATCATGTGATAAGTACTAGCTTTCGAAAAAAAAAAGAAAACCGACACCGAGCCTTACGATCGGACATTATTGAGCCTTTCTCTTGCCATCTGGTCTCATTGAAATTTTCGTAGATTAATTAAAAATACTTTAAATTCTTTGTAGACTGTTACAATATTCTAATCTAAAACACTGGTACTTATTGGAAACATCCTAGCCGTCGTTTATTCTTTACTTAGTCTGTCTTTACTCAACCACAGAATAGATAATTAACACACGCCACTAAATCTTATCAACTACTACAGTTTTATGCATGATCTGGAATATCAATTGTACAAGTAAATGTACAAGTAAATCAAACCTTCCTACTGCATTTAATAATGGCCAAATCATTATTTATGCAAAGTGAACCAAGTTTTAACTAAGTGGTTTGTAGTTATAGTGGTTGTAGTAAAATAATAAAAATTTCTGAGTCCTTCGAGTTCTTTTGAAATCCACAACAATTTTTTTTTTATTAAGTAAACTTTTTTCATATTCTGTAATTTTCAATTGGAACTAATAAATATTTTTTTATTGGCTGTATGTTTTATGTCAAGATGTTGAAATCTTTCCCTTTGATAGCATATGTCTAGCTTGTGATAAGTGTCAGATGCAAATCCGTGACACTTTTTAGCCCATATTTCGAAAACCTTGGCACTGATTTTAATGCTACTGTTCCCTAAGTTGGAGTTGATGTACCTAGTCAAACAAAACCAGAATCGTCAGAATGTGTTCAAAAATGAATGAAAATCGTATTTAACTTTCTCTTAACCATTAATCGTGAAGACTACCGACCATCATCACAACCCATAACTGTCCCACTGCTGGGCTCAGGGCTCCTCTTACAGTGTGAGAGCTACTAGCCATAGTCCACCACGTCGGCTAAGTGCGTTTCGGTAGACATCACACACATACTGTGAAAGGAAGATATGTCTTTATTTCTTCGAATTTTAATACGTAACTAATCTTTCAATAGTATTCGATCCCAAATTGGATGGATTATGCAGATTATAAAAGTATTATAGTTTTAAGTATTTGTCCTACTAATCCTTATTAACATCATCTGTACTCGTTGCAAATTCGATCCTTTCATAAGTTTGTATAGTAAAAATTCCAAATCGACCGCACAGAGTATATGTATTCTGTAAGCAGTAGGTACGTAAGGAATGTACTTAAGGATCTGTCATACAAACACAGCTATAGTAGATACTGGATTACTTGACACACACTCACAAAGACCTTGAACTACGAGTACTTACGAATAAAACAACTAATCCCATTATAACGTATCTTAGCTGTGTGATGAGGGATAAATTAATGTGATATATATTATTCCCTAAATAAAATATCGTGATGTAATCTGCACCCCTGCAAGTTGTCCCTAAGGATCTCAAAGGTGTGTAAAGTCCGCCAATCCGCACTTGGTCCGCGTGGTCTGGCCTGTACCCCTAATGTGGCAAGTGTAGACCCGAGCCTAGTAGTGACAATTTTGCAATGATGATGACCGATGAGTTCCCAACCTCTTCCCACATAATTGAAATATCTCAGCTGCAACAGATTTATAAAAACAAAACCAAAAGTAAGTAAACGTCATTCAACAAAGTTTTCCATTAAGACAGTGAGAAAGTAATTCCCTTTGCCTATAGGAAAGACTTAGAAGTGCTACGTCGTGGAAAGGCCTCAATTGAAAACTTTTTAAATACCCTGTTTTCCTTATTTTGTAATTAAATTGTTAACGAGATAGTAGGCTCAAGGTCCCAAAAGAAATTAATTAACTTCAGGACAGTTTTGGAATGCTGTCCGATTTTTTTTTTTTTTTAATTTTTTTGTTTTTAATTTTATAATATTTAAGTACATTTGTGGATCCCAATTTTTCAGATATTGTAATAAACGAAGCCATCTGTTAAATGTTTGTAATTAAATTGATAATTTTTTGACATTCATTATCTTCTTTCACGTCACTTTCCTGCTTGAAATAGTTGTAATTCACTGAGACCTTCTTCTAATTGAGAAATGAATAAATTGGTACTTAAAAACAATTATCTAAGTATGTATATGTGACATATGCATGTACTTTTATGTAAAGTGTATTAATTTACCCAAATATTATTATATTTAATAAATTTAATTAAGTGTACCTACAACTAAGATATATCATTTGTATATATAAATAAAAATATATATAGAAAATCAAATAAGTTGGCGAATAAAATCATTCGCAACCGTATTCAATATACTTTTAATTAATTTATGACGAGACTGAATCTTTATCATCCAGCTTAAAAAATGGTGCATCATTGTATAACTCAAGTCTTATGTATATTGAAATACATTATATATCAATACAAAAGTTCAGTAAAAGCGGCACTGTTATCATTCAATGCCATAACGCCTCTAAACATCACATGGCCGATTTTCGCCCACGCACTGTTATCATGTCAGAGCGATGTAAACCCGTTCTAATACAACGTCCTTGCCACTCTGAATATTTACATTTACTCGCAAAAACATATTTAAACTTAAATTTAGTAAAAAAAACTAAAAGATTTCATGTACAAAATTGAAAATCTGTCAAAACTCACCTTTATTTTGGGCGGCCATTACGATGTGTCTTCCCAGTAAAACGCATGTTATGCCCGGAAAATTCACATTTCACACTGTATCCCTAGAATGTATTTTGAAGATAATATAGAGGAATAGAAACGTGTTTACAATGTCACTGATGGTTGAAAATGGCTTGTTAAATGGGAAAATCGATTTCACGCCGCGCGCAGTCGGCCGCTTCGCCCGTGCTACGCAAGTGATAAGGGCGACTGCTGAGGGAGTAGTTCTCTTGGATACATACCCTAAGTACGTATGCGAATACGTATACGCATATACTAAGTAATTTCGGCACGTAGAGACTGGAAATTGGTAGATTGGCTGCACGATTTGAATTGTTATTTCATCACACCTTATGTTACAATCGCATCCTACAAAACAACACTATTAGGTATTTATTATTCTTACTCCACACCAATGTTGGGTATTACTATGGGGCAGGTAAAAATATGAGAAAAACAAAAGCCGGCCTTATCATGGTCCTGTTGGGGCTATTAGGGGGTATTGATGGTGTGGGTGAAGAAAGAGAGGAGTGAAGAAAGGCAGAAAGTACTAAAACCTGTTGTCGTTGCCCTAGGCCTTCTCAATTATAAGAGAGACTGCTCAGTACTGAGAATGAGTCAAAGCCAATGAGACTTACAAAGTTCCCTTAAAGTCAAACAAATCATGTTCTCTGCCTACAGGCAAATTTACTACATGACATTATTACGAATAAAGTTCAAGGTCTCCTCTTACAATCATGATTACAGTCGACAACTATCCCAATACTGGGCTCCGGTCCCCGTACAATGTGACGGGTACAGACCATCGTCCACCACGCTGGCCAAGTGCGGGTTGCTGAACTTCACACACCTTCGCGAACTTTACGGAGAACTCGCAGGAGTGCAGATTTTGTGACAATGTTTTTCTTCACTGTAGCAAGTGATAATCAACTTCTGATACGCACATTACTATGAAAATTAGAGGTGCGCGCCGCTGCATTTGAACCCAGGACGTCGCTTTTGAGAGAACAACGTTCAAACCACTAGGCTATCACTGCTGTACACTCTTACAATCCTGCTTCCTTGCGTTTACTACCCACGCTTTCAATTTAAACTCTTAGAAATTCACTTATTGAGTTTGAAATGGAAACGGAAGAAAAAGGATTTTGAAGTGAGAAGTGATTTAAAACTTCACGTAACGAAAAATGCTCACGACAAAAAAACCAAAAACAACTTTTTATTAAAACCTTTTATTTAACTTTCAGTGTATGTCTATATATTAGTATATAATTTTGTTAGTTTGTTCGAATCCAATATTGTAAGCTTAATAAGACCCACTTCCTCCTACACTACGGAGTTGAAATTTTGCGTAAAGTTTCGGTCCTGATGACAATGCACTTTTATCACAAGCATGACTTTATACTACGTCCAGGATTGGCTCCAAACAACTGAACTCCTCAATAGTTAACAATACAGCTATGAAATTTTATGTGTTTCTTAAGGTTGCATAATTAAAGATTGTGTTTTTAAATATTGTAATTGAAATAGACAGACAAAAGTCGCAAAAAAAGTTATTTCGATACATGCACGGTGTACAAACTGAATACAAATATGTACATTTAGTAAAAAGCAATTTCACAGACGAACAACATCAAACGGACAACTCCGGACATAACAACGGACACTCCAATTTTATTTATTTGGATATATATATACATAATTCCCAAAGTTCCAGACATATAGAAACTGTCACGACTATAGCCTCACCGTGACCGCGGCCCATCCAACAGGGTCAAAATATTAATTACGATAATGTGGGTAGTATCCTTTAATTTTAAACTGTTAAATGTCGATCGTGATGAAAGTTTAAAACTATATTTTCCATAATTTCCTTCTCTTCCGCGTGTTAAAATTGAATACAATATTGTAATTTATTATTTTTATAGGTATATTGATACCATTTCTACTTCTTACCTGTTAGTGTGTTACCGCGTTGCCGGTAATGGGAACTCTGCGGGCTACACACGTATAAACATTTCACAGTAAAAACCGCTTTAAATTATAGAACAATTTTAAAGTACCGGTCCAAAGAGGATATCATTGAAAAGATTTCGCCGCCCGCGCCCGTTGGTTGGTTTAAAAGCTTTAGTTTTTTACCAGCTTTCTCCACCACTGATTTCTTCACAAATGTAGGCGTGGTACATCACGTCTTCTATACAAACCACACCGCCCCCACTTCCCCCACACCTCCAGTAATTTAGGCGAGACAAGGAGACAGACAGAGTTACTTTTGGATTTATAACATTTGTTAAGGTGTTATGTTTTATGCCGACAAAAGACTGACCTGATGGTAATTGATGTCATTACTAGGCGAGGGTGTCACTAACTCGTTACCAGCCAAGAAGGAAGGAAAAAAGGAAGTATTACTTCATTGCGTCAATCGGGGTCATTAATGACACTTACGGGCCTCGTGCACACCAACAATTTGAATTAAGAAGAATTTTAAAAAGACTGCTTCTCTTTTTCCTCATTTTTTTATTGTCACCTGCCTCATATTCTCACCATCACCCTGGGTTGACTGGTGGAGAATGCCATTAGGCATTAAGTCCACCCTTTGTAAAACCTATTTTTAGAACATACAGTTACAATAAAGCATAAATAAATAAATAAAAACAATCTATCGTTTAATGTCGGGTACAAAAAAATGGGATGGAGGAAGACTACAGGCCGGAGAGAATGAAGTATCGACGACAGAAAACAATAAGAGCGACCTTAGAGACTCATAAGATTTAGGCCCTTATTGTATTCTGTATAAGGACGAAACTTTAGACTGCGCACTTTTCTGCCCTTAATACGCCCGATGAACAGTAAAGGCGAAACACTTATCAAATACAATAAAAAGTTACGCCCTTATGATTTATGTCGTCGATATATCTCTGTAGCTTAAACCGTGACACTCCATAAAAAAATTGTCATAAAGATAGAATTTTTCATTTAATTATTTATACATTTTCGGGCTATTTTTTGAGTATCTATGTTCCTTACCAACAAATACTGTGCCTACCTTCAATTCATAGGTATATAAGCACTATAGCTTTCTACTAACTAAACAGAATATTAATAAACAAATATTTTTGTATATATTCTTCCAGTAAATTCGTCAATTCAGGAGTTACAAATATAATTAAAATCAAATACAAAACCTGCACGTTTTCGCATTGACATCTGTAGAGATCTGTCATACCATTGGTCAAAAATATTTTTACTGCCATAACGTTATATTGACAATGTCAAACAGACTCAGCTGACAATCTGGTTTGACGCTTTCCCTATAATCGGAGAGTGACATGAGACATGCCGAAGTGAAACAAAATAAAACAACTTACCTAATTAAAAAATAAATAAATTTGAGTTCATAGTGTAGACGTTTTCTACTATTGTTCTCAAATCATTGTTACAGCAATATTATTTGTGACCTTCAACATAAGATTTTTAAACAACGAATCAAGCATAATCAATAAAATATTCTCTTATAATTTGCATTATAAAATTTAATTGAAAAATCCAGTATGAAAGAAGCAAAAATTAGCTCTCACCTCTCTGGTGGTAGGCTAAATGTATCACTGTTGCATGAAACGATGAGAAAAGAACTTTTAAACCTGCTTCAACAGTGCGAAGGACCTAAGGTATGTTCGAATTGTATGTTAAATGTACGGTAGCAAGAAGTTCACTTAACACTTTGTTGTTTATGTACCTACGCATCATTGTAATAAAACTTGATTTGACATATAAATTGATGTGTACTTGTAAGCTTAGGCTTAGTAGAGTGGGCATCCCCATTACCGAGAAGATCTGGAATTGCTGAGTGTCAGCCATAGTTTATGTCACCTGTATCCTGTACATCTTCCAGCAGACTGAGCAATAGGTTAGGGTAAAGGCCTTAAACATGGCCTACAGCTTAGAGAAGAGTTTATTCTGCCATAGAATGTAAGTACCTAGAGCAAGGGACGGTTTGTCTACCCTCCACTACAGGCATTTGTGTAACAGAAGATCATTTCTTATCAAACTATTGATGGTATTTGTTTGTACGTACATATCTACAACAACATATGTATGTAAGCATTTTAGGCATTGAAATTTAAAAAAGAAACTTTGTTTTCCGAAGTTATTATTAATCTAATTGTGTATAATATTATCTACATATGTTATATTAGTGTTTGTGTTTCCAATTATTATAGGATAATTAATTTTTTTTACACAGATAACAATTTGGGACGACTGGCTAGCAGGTCCTGTGGGTTTGATTGCACAGCACTCACTACTAAAAGAGTATGAAGTGACTAATATGTTCCCCTTGAGACCAGGCAGTCTTCCCACCATCGCTGTCAAACACATAATATTTATTGCCAGACCCAAACTTGTTCTGATGGATTTGGTTGCTGACTATGTAAATACATTACGGTAAGTCTAGTAATAGTAAGGGAGATAATCTGTAGTGACGTATGAATAGGTTCTTATTGACAGATGAGTTGAATCAAAGACATTTTTATTAAGACAAGTTTAAAATTAATATGTATTAGCTTGATTGCTTATATGATTCAATTCACACACTACAAAATAAAACAAAAAATACATATTTCTACAAGCATACTTTCTTCCTGCTGTTTTAAATAGAACTTTATTGACATATCAACTTATAGTGTTTTTTTATTAGTTCCTAGTTAAGATTCATTATCTACCATCTGGTTTTCAAAGGTTAGAACATGTATAGTCTGTTTTTCCCACCTGTACAAATCTTGTAAGCAATTTTTTCATCAAAGTCATCCTTTAAAGTTTACTACATTATTTTTACAAAAGTTGCATATTGTGACATTGAAAAACTGTAATGATCCAAGTATTAGTGTGTTAAATATAGTTTTATAAAAAACTGTGACATTGTCATCCATTTTTTTGTTTACATGATTTGTACAGATGAAGAAATAGACTACAGACACTAAGAGAATAATTGTAATATTAAATAAATTGCACTATAATTGGTTTTTTTTTCAGAACTAAACAGACAACGCTAGTGGAATTCCACTTATTTATTGTACCACGAAGAAGTGAACTTTGTGAGAAGCATTTAAAAAATCGAGGGGTGTTCACCAACTTACAGATACATGAATTGAAATGTGATGTGTATCCAGTAGACAGTGATTTAATGTCACTAGAACTTCAGAGTGACTTCAGGTAAAGTAATTTTTTTGTATCAGCAGAAAACATAACAGAAAGTGATCCATCTGTGACACCTAATATCGTGGCGTTTTAGTTAAATATACCATGAAGTATGCCATAATCAAAAGTTATAAAGATTTCAACATTAAAAGTAGTGGGTAAACAATTGCCATATTTAATAAAATTGTAACATATACCTATAAAATTGGGCTGATTTATAAACTTTATGAAACACTAAAAATTGCAACCTGTGAGCCTACGCTCAGTTATAAAGTTACGACAGCACTACACTGCACAAGGGTTGGCCTGTTTTCGTTCAAAAAATGGATAACAAAATCTACAATTTCTTGCAGGGAAAATTATTTGGAAGGTGATCCCACATGCATCTACGATGCAGCCCAAGCTTTGCGGACAATTCAGCAGTTGTATGGTATTATTCCACGAGTGCTTGGGAAGGGTCAAGCAGCGAAGCAGGTAAGATTTGATACTGTTTGCTAAAACAAGATTTTGTTACACTGTTTATAAATTATGAAGTAATCTATTGAATTCAGTCCAACACGGATCAGTGAAGGAGTCGGTGGCCAACCCAAGTATTGCAACTCCAGCATTCTTTTCGTTTCATTAAAGATTGCTTCAAAGATGTACCTTCTATTACTTCTTTCTTAGCTGACAACAAGTTGGTGATTTGTATTGTGATAACTATGAACTACGGCAATCGCTCATCATCAGGTGATGCTTCTGCTAGAAACTTCAAATAAAAAAGCTTCAGGATTTATCTCCTAATTAATTAATAATACAACAGGTATGGCAGCTGCTCTGTCGTCTGAACAAGGAGGAGCAAGGTCTGGGCCCCAAGGGGTCTCCGACATCTTGCATCGACCAACTTCTGATATTGGACCGTGCTATTGACTTCACAAGTGTCATGGTTACACAACTTACTTACGAGGGACTTATTGGTATGGTATTATTATTATGTTTTCTCTCTATCTATTTTTTACAGCAAATTATTCACTATCTATGTTTTACAGTGAAGTAGTAAGGTCTTGTAAATAATAACTGGAATCCTAGTAATGGGGTTCCGTCGACATTCACTGAATACAAATCTCAAAAAAGAATAACTTGTAACTTTTTCCGATAGATGAAATTTACGGCATACGGGATTCGACGGCCACGTTCCCGGGGGATAAGTTTGTGAGCGCAGACGATGCGAGCCCGGAACTCACTGCGAGGGAGAAGAAGAAGATTATACTCAACTCCGCTGAGGAGCTGTATACCGAGCTGAGAGACTGCAGTTTTAATGCAGTAAGTATGATATATATAGTTGGGGTAAATGTATTTAATTATAATTCCACATCGTAGTTCGAGGCGAATCATTATTATACGAAGTCAATGTGGTACAAAATGCTTTTAATAATTTACGCGACTCGATCATTGGACTATGCAGAAATCACTGAAGGCTGTTGGTGAATAGCATAATCTAGACTGAAATACTGACAGGAAACTCTTAGGTCTATATTTTCAATAGGTGGTGGGGTTCCCTGTTGTTCTTTTCTCGTTTCCTCAATTCCTTAGCATTTTTAATGTTCAATAGTAATTGCAAGTGATTGACGCTGCTTGTCTCGTCCGTCTTACTATCTGCCGCACTCAGTCTCTACTGGTTGCGTAAATGGCTTCTTAGTACAGAATATGTATAAATTTGACTAAATTTGTATGCTCTGAGTGTTGCAGGTCAACCTATACCTGCTAATTTCGAGTATCCTTTTACAAAGTGTAGGTTTGTACAATATTGATAAAATAGACCATAGACCATAGTCTAATATTGTTAAAAAGTAGCCTATGTCGCTCTCCAGACCATCTTCCATCCCCAGATAAAAAATAAGTCAACCTGTCGCTCCGTTTCGACAAGAAAGACTGACGAAAACACACACTTTCACATCTATATTATTAGTATGTACATTTGTAGTACGCACATAACTTAAAAAAAAATTAGAGGCTCGTGCAGGATTCGCCCTCCAGCGGGGGTCATTATGACAGTTATAGATTGATATGATTTAAAAAGGAAATTCCTTCTTTCTATATAGGTAGGTGCAGCATTAGCTAAGAAAGCACGTATAATAAAGACACAACTGGACGAGAGACACAACGACAAATCGGTGCAGGAGATCAAGCACTTCGTGTCGCGGCTACCGCAGCTGCTCGCCAACAAACAGTCGCTCGTCACACACACCGCCATCGCTGAGTGTATCAAGGAGGTATGTGAAATACACACTGGAAAAAATTGTCAAGTAACGGCTTTAACATCGAGGATAACTTATGATTTGCTTATACACCGTGTGGGTATTGGGGAGTCATAGAGGTCATGTCAGAACCTTCCTCCTCCCGAGTAGAGAGAGAGACCTGAGTAGAGTGTATCTGTGTGACTATATGTCGAAACGCGTAGAAAAAAAAAAATTATAGGGAAACTCCAATTTTTGAAGTTATACTTCTTTTGGCGCGTTAGGGAAAAAATGATGGGAATATTTTTATACGATGCACCCGCACAACATCCCAAAAAACAGCCTAAAGTTAGC
>DWJZ01009578.1:0-10623 GCA_018249125.1 Asbolis capucinus
TGTGTATTTCTTGGTACTACGGATCCATAATTAAAGCTTATTTTAAATATTTTAATAAACCTTGTTATAAGTACCACCACAAAGCCACTCAATTATATGAAACCAATAATTACATTTAAAATACCAGTGTCCGTGTTATTCCATACTGTTCTCTATTCCTGTTAATCCATCTTCACAAACTTTCGCATGTATATTATTATGTATAGTATATTAGCATGTATAGTATATTAGTAGGCTAATGACATAGTTTTCAAAAATATTTCATATATAAAATTTAAAAAAATATATTCCTAGTCTTTTTACAAGAACTATTCAAAAGTGATTTGACCACGTCATTGCTTCAACAAATCTCTACGGTGAGTGATTTTGGAAGAAGACGCGGAAAGAAAAAGAAACTCTCAAGTTCTTTTTTCCTACTCGCTTTTCCAGATAGAAGTTACGACGTGTACCGGTTATGTATAAAACTCATTTCCACCCATTTTATCATTCTACAGACATCAATTAGTAACAGTTCTATAATGACGTATAGAACAGATGATAATTATGACAAAAGTAACCTGTGTATTTCAATGAGTGGTCTGTAGATGGTACAGTTGCACCAGCCAGTAATTAATCAGCTGCGGAGTCTGCCGACCTGGTGCTCCAGTTGTGCTGGCGCCGTCTGCCTCTTCAGATCAAGTACTAATGAGACTGTTGACTCCTGAAATCTATAGTAACTATACTTCATTACAATCTCAATAATGCTGAAATTGTCTGCATTTAATCACTAAATGGAATTTTAAAATCTTAATAATTACTCTATATGATATTGAAACCAGTTTTCTATGTGGTTGTTAAACTTTAGGTTAATTTGGTATGCTTTTATAATAATTAAGTAATTCTAACAGAAAAGTCACAAAGTATGCGTAATAATTATTAGCAGTATTTGTGTGTATTTATGTTTTGTACAGAATTGTTTCGGTCCAAGATAATATGTTATGATGTTATGCGTTATTTGGTGATTTATAAGAAAACTGATTCTGTCATTCGTTGCTGTCGCTGGTGTCTGTTTACAAGTGTAACGATGACAAAGACTGAATGTTGTATATATTTTTTCTTACAAATATGTAACTGTAATAGATGTGTGTTAGAGTGAATGTAACTGAGTAAGTAAGAGAGTTTGTGTGTGTGTAATAAGTAAATTCTTTAGTCAACACAAGCTACTGAGCCGTATTCATCCGCAGGATATAAATATTCGATCTGCTCGCACACACTGGGTAGAGGACCACGTGCGGCGGATGTCTGTATGTTTGTTTATTTTTAAATTAATGTATTGTGCTAAGCCATGCGAGCGCACTGCTGATTTCGGTGTGCTTCGAGAATGGGTTATGATTTTATTTTATTTCGTTGTTTCGTATAAATACGCGATTGTTTGGGATTATTTGAAACAGAGTCGTAAATAAGATACTAAAAACGCATAGAATTACTTTGACTTTATGTGTTAAATTTTGATCTTTTGACACTTGATTAATTATTATTTTATGATTGGGTATGTATTGATAGAATATTGAAATTGTCTCAAGTTTATTGATATATTCTTCAAAAACACAGATAAAATTCTAGCAGCCGCACTCAAAGTTGTTAATGGTAACTAAAATCGCCTGATAGTAGAGATACTGTACTAAGTTTCTATACTAAGGAGCAATTTAAGTAATCATTAACGACTCTGAGTGTCCTCATAGTATATTACAATAAACCAGAGTAGATATTGTTTAAGTATGCTTATAGTATAAACTGAAGTAAGTCTTGTAAGTGGGTCATTGCGATAGTAGGATTAGCTGTGTAGTTGGAAACCACGGCGCTGTGGTTTCTCCTGCACGTTGTATACTGCAGCTAACAGCTTCGCTTCCATTATTATTAAGCTTGACCAAGAAAAGTTGGAACCAATTTTTTTATCCCTATCTTTACAAATATTAGAAATGCGAAAGTAAGAGTTACTTTAAGTTAAGTTTAAGTCTGTTAACTTTTTACGTCTGAACTAATGAACCGATTTTGATGAAATTTGGTATAGAAGTATAGAACTTGAGGAACAGTATAGGCTACTTTTTCGCGAAAATGTGTGTTGACTTTGTGGCGTTGGAAAGGGGAGAGGGATGAAGTAGGGTAGTGGTGAAGACTAGGAGTGGGTGAAGAGTGGGAGTGGGTGAAGACTGGGAGTGGGTGAAGAGGAAGAGGGGGTGAAGAAGCGAAGGAGTGATTATGACGGTTGAAAGGTAAAATTGACTATTGAGAGTTTCATGTAATGTTCAAATGTAAAGTTTGTGGATGGATGTTTATTACTCCTTCACGCAAAAACTACTGAACGGATTTGAATGAAATGTGATACGGGGATAGAATATAGTCTGGATTAAAACATATACTACTTTTTATCAACATAGGATGCGAGCAAAGCCGCGAGGGAACTCTACACATCACTGAATAAATTTCGTTTACTATAACTCTAAAATAACAGTTTCAGATATACGTCTTAAGATTGAACGTTTTTAGCATTTGTGATGTGAGCGTTTGAATCGCATCAGAACATATCTTGGTTCCAGTATTCATTCATCTCGAGAGTCCTCAAGTATTTTGTTATTACTACAGAGTAGGTACGGTTTGCGGCGCGGGCGTTCAGACTGTGACGACCATAGTGTTGTGTTTTAGTGGACTTTCCGGGTTTTGTAGATATTACAAGGTCTTAGTAGACATTGACTGCTGTACAGTTTTCACGTTTAAGTAAGTAGATACTGTCTGGCCGCCATACGTCCCTCCTCAGCCCTTCAACGTCCACTGTTAGCCACTCTGACCGGTCCTTCTGAATCTAGCGGATAAACGCTGTCTTCTTTAGGTCGTCAGTCCACCTGGTAGAGGTCGCGCTGTGCTGCTTTTTCAGAGGCATCGCCTCCATTGGAGGACTTTTCTTCCTCATCGGTTATCGGTCCTGCAAACTATATGGCCAACTCATTGCCCCTTTAATCGGCTAATCCTCTCAGCTAAAACGGTTACCTTATCTGGGGTTTAATATTGGCATAGAACTTATTGTGATTAATGTCAACGAGAAAAAGCCATGAGACGAATATATTGTAATGAAGTGCACTGGACATCCCTAGTGACACGGTATTGCTCTATGGCTGTCAGGACCGGAAGCGGCCATTACATTCTGTTAAGATGTCTCAGTACAATGTGTCTATTGATTTTAACTAATTGTTTTGCACTTATTATAAAATTAATGAGAACAATAACACCATTACCATACACTTTTTATTTGAAAACACTTCAAAAATCCTATGATTTTTCATATTTACACACTGTATTGATATATTATAAAATGCAAGGTAAATAGTAATGATAGAAATACGAAGTATATGTGCAACAAGAACCCACAAACCCACAATTCACTAAACGTCTATTTTTAACATTATTTTCATTTACACTCATTTATTTATTTGTCACATAATCTGCCTTTACCGGGAACAGAAACCGGGACAACTTGCTTCGCAAACAGGATTGCTACCAACTCGGTAACATGGGCTATGGCCTGTATCTATTGTGACAGAAAATACAAGTCTCGCAATGCAACCGTAATGAGTTGTGATCGTGATGGTAATGATGACGATAATAATGAACAAGACGATCATTATTTATCCTGATTGAACGTGAAGGATGGTCGCAGTACTCGCCGCGGCACACGTGGCACTGAAACGCACAGGATATTATGACTGTGCTTTGTGTTACGTATGGGTTGCTCTTTAGAGATGTTACGCACTTATAGATTTTGTCGATGTATTTTCACATTCGTTTCAAATCTGTAAAGTAATTCGTTTTTTACTTATCGTTTTTTTGCATTATGAAAGATCAAGTAACAATTGCTTGACAGGCTAAGATTGAATTGAATTTTAAAGAGACGATACTCTTATTATCAGCGACTGGGATGGAACGGTAAACGGTAGACTTGTCATATATGATGTTTATTTAAACCTATTTCACCATAATCAGTATATTCACAATTGGCTATATCGCTCTAATATAGATAAACAAATTTTAAATAATTTCCAATACCGAAAACACCTTTTTTAATAACTTAATTTATAACTGAGGATCGAATTAACATACTAGTAAATTATTGAAAGTTACAAATAGGAGAGAGAAGATTGCCGCTGGATAATTTAAACCCGAAGAAGATTTAAATGGCTCGTATTAACAACAGTAGGTACGTGCACCGATCAGCCAGACAAGAGTACCTGTATTTAAGCAAATATCTGAGATCTGAGTAGAAACGGCGTAACATTATCTAAAGTATCCGCCAACACGTTTTCCATTACAAGTGCTGATCATCTAGACAAGGGGAGAGAAATTACATGTAATTAAAGCAATTTGTAAAGCACGTTTGTTCCAGTATTCTGGGTAGCACAAAAATAAATCAAGTTATTTCCATTGACAACACAAGTCCATGAATTAACTTGGGGTATTCATTATTGTAATGGTGTTAGGGACGAGTTACCTTCACAAATGGAGGCCACAATATTGCTGGTTCTAGGAAAACCTATATTTGTTACTTGGGGAACTAACAACTAAATCGTATAAATCTCTGTGTACTCTATTTTAAAGCCTTTGAAATTATTAATTAGTAGCCCTTTGCTGGTGACTACGCTTGCGTAAAATACTTTCAAAATCCACATAGATCAATTTATCAGAAACGCTAATACGCGATGACGAAGTATCATAACTACAAACCATTAATCCCCGATTTTAATCACTTTAAACCCCTTTCCGTGATAAAAAGAAATCTGAATCTCAAATTCTAGTATATCTTTGTAAAAAAATTTATCCGATCAACTCAGAGATTTAGGCGTGAAATGACAGTGATAGACTGCAAAAGTTATTTCGCATTAATAATATTAGTAAGGAGTTATTATGCAATTTCGAATAATATATTTTATTATTATTATAGTTTAACATTGCACATTCATTAACGCAACCGTTTATAGTATTACATTAATATACAGTGTATAAGTATCTCGTAGAGTTTGTAACGAACGTTAAAAAAAATAATCGACTTTAGTTATCGACTTACAATATTGATGAATGTGCCGAGATTTATCGACTATCACCCATCCCTATGTGCGATATGGTTGGGTTCAACGCACGCACGCAACTACTAATGAATGCATTCGAGTGTAATGATAAAAAATAATAGTATTTTTAAAAGAACGCTTGTCACATATATCTTGTAGCATGAATAGGTATAATTATATTAAGTAGGCCTGACCCATTCCATCGATATATCATTTTCTATTTAATATTAATTGTGTATTATTGTTGTGTGAGTTACTGGATTTAAGTAATAGGTTACGTATTAACAGATCGATTTTGATGTATAATTCGATTAAATATATTTTTCGATCACTTATAGAACACACACTTTAGATACACTAAACATAAATGTATAGAAAATCTAGAACACCGTTAATGTTTGCTCTTACGGTTACAATTACTGGTACGTAAAGTGCATATGGAATGTTGTTTTTTTTTCTGACGAGATACTTTTGTTTCCAAAATATATTAAGTAGTTTTAGAGTATAATCTACTACACAATATAACTTTTTTTAGGGAATCCATGTTGAGCGATAGTGTAAATCTAAAAAACGAATTACTAGAGTCTTTGATATGCAAATGTACATATGTGTCGACTGCGCTTTTTCAATTCAAGGATACTGTTATTAGATCTTGAAGTTTATTTGTGAAAAATGCTAGCAATCACTTTTGATCTCAGACCTAAATAAAATTTTAGTGTTCTGAAAATAAATACTTTTTTTTATTGCTGGTTACTTTTACGAGTATGTATTTTTTTTAACGGCTCTGTAATTAAGTTGATAGTGATGCGACATGCGGCAGCGCGGGTTCAATGGTGGCCGGGCGGATATTCATGTGACTGATGTATTTGTTTTCGGTATAGGGGTGTTATTTTCTTAGTATATATCATGCCATCCGACACAGAGAACAGTGGTGTGGTGATAGTTATGGGAAACCGTTTGTATTTTTGGTCTCAACATAGAATAAAAATGACGTTAAGTATAGATTGTAGATATTATATATTTTTCCTTGGTCTGTGCAATACTGTGCATAGAATATAAACATGCACAGAGCATGGCTGTGAAGTACAACTCGTGATTTGTGGGGCTCGAGGAAGTGCAGATATCTTCAGTAATTGTACAAACATTAGCGCGCAGTCACCGTAAAGACCACCTTTACCGACATACCTTGTAGCCGTTTAGCTGTTCGTCGTTAGTAATTATTATTTTATTAGTCGATTACTTTATCGATTTTGCTTGCTCGATTGCCGTATCTTTTTTTCTCAACGCATTGAGATTGGTTGAATTTTAGATAATATTATAAAATCAAATGAAGGTACTTAAAAACAATTTAGAATTTTTAAAACAAAATATAGAATCATTCTAATTATATTAATTGAAATATGTATTAAAAGGTAGGCCCCTGTGGTGCAGTACCCAAGATGCTGGCTGTGAATTTCTTTGTATAGCAAAACTTATACGTGGAGCTAAAAAGCGACCAGTTTGTCATAAAGTATAAATTCTAAATCATTATGACTTAGTTATCTTTAAAAGTGAACTGAAAAGAACATTAAGGTCATAAGAGATGCTTAATGGTCCTCGTATCCTGCGGAGCATGGAGGCGCTCTTTTTTCCACAACCGGTCACCCATCCACTTTCCGTGCGCTTCCTCCAATGGTTTATTTGGCACGTTATCTAAACAAGTCGCCAGGCTATTCGCTTCAAAACTAAACAGTAATCAACTAAATGTAGCTATTTGGTTATCGAATCTATTAACAGTATTAACCATTACTAATGATGTCATTAAACTCAGCTGTGACTGCTGAGGTCACTACAAGGCCGCAGTGCCGTGGCCTCTGGCGCGATGAGCCATACCGTCCAAAACTATTGACATGATTTGACGTTCAACTATTTAATATAGTTTTGTTATTGAAGGGTTTGGACGTAATTTGACGTTTATCTATTTACTATGGGGCTATACCTACATATTTGCTGCTGACAACTTTGGATGTCATTTGATGTTCATCTATCTTGGATAGTTATGCTAACAAATTTTTTTGGCGAGATATGGCGTTCACCAACTCAGTTTAGTTCGCTGTTGATAAGTTAGGTCGTGATTTGACGTTCATTTGTCTTTGTTAAATATTGTCGTCGAAAACTAGACGAGTTTTGACATTCGTTTATTTATCTACGACTAATACAATTTATAGGAAGATGATAGTATTATAGATTATACAATAATGCTTGCTTATTATAAAATTAATGATGTATATTACGTTTATATATCCAGTTTTTTATAATTGTTAAATTGATTCTCTTTTTTAAGTTAGTCAAGGATTGATTAGTCATTAATTAACCAATAATAAAGATAGCAATCAATGATCGTGTTGAAGCAGAGGTTACAGCGAGGCCACAACATCATTAAAATAGATCCTCACGAAATAATACTTAATGCCTGTTTGATAACTAAAAATTGAAGCTTCTAGCTTTATCCTAGAACAGGGTTATAGGGGTTCGAAAATGCTTTGAACTGCTTGGAGAAAGGGATGGGATGGCCGTGCTGTTTTTTGTGCTCGACTTGGCGGGGGCAATGCCGTGCCCCAATTTTGGAAACGACAAAAGTTTTGAGTAACGAAGAAATTATGTACCTATCTTATTAAAATGCTTACATAATTCAAATCATAATAGTGATAAGGTACGCCTTAGGCATTTTTTATTATATTCTTCTATAATTGTCAAGTCATTACACTTGCATCATAATGTTCGATCATTATCAACATCGGCATAAAACTCGAAGTCCTAGTCGTACCTAAAATCATTTAAATGTAGAACGCCCTTAAAAATGTTGAAAATTTGAACTTACAACTCACTTAACGAAAGTTATGATTCAGTAAAACCTTACAAGGTGACATAAAATAAAACAAAAGGATTATTTTATTAAACTAAAATATAAAATTGTAATCTAATCCCACGCCTACTAGAAAAGGTTTGGAGGTCTAAGATTTGTAGCTCAAGTTCAAGAGACCAATAGACACGTTGTCTATTACGAAAGACCTGCACTGTCATACAAACAGTAGGTACATAATAAAGGTGACTCATTGTAAGTGTGGTTAATGATATCACCAATGTAACGGAACCGCATGATTTTTTCCTTTCAGCTTTATTTAATATTTTTGGAACCAATATCTAAACATTATTTTAAAAGTAAACCATTAAAATGTTTGAAATATCAGCCAATTATTTATTTATAAATGATTTAAGATGGGTCTGATGTCAAGATTACACCTTTTATGTTATATTGATAAATAAAATATACAACTTGGAGAACTACTTCTAAAACGTATTACAAAAATAGTAAAGGCTAAAATCGCGTGCAAATAAGTAACTCATCTTAAAATATCCTTTTGTAGGATTGTAGCGACGTTTAATTGGTATTATTTAGCCTTATTCGTGATTCATCCAGCCAGTTACGCGCCAAAGTGGACGAATGCCGCGCGTCTCTTTGCCTTGTTTTCTTTTTTTAAGTTTTGTTTTTTAATGGCTCGCTTACATGTGCGTCGGTTTTAGTCTAATTTGAACTGGGATGCCAAGCGTTCGATTTTGGAATTTGTTTGTGGAATTCAGTGATGTGTCTGATTATAAACGTTGTAGTGTTTGTGATCGTGTTGCCATTTTAACGCGATGTTGAAGTTTGGGCAGGGATTTTGGGCAAAACAAGTAAGCAATTTGTTATATTGTCATTACTATTGAGCGATTATGGCCTAAATGTATATTATTAGTTATAAAAGAGGAGTAAACGACACAAAAATTATGAAAGTGTAAAAAGTTTGATTGAAATTTGTTCTTTTTCTATTTGACTTAAGTCGTACTTTAGTGGTAGGTACTGTTTGGTTTAATTAAAAATACAATGGAGGTATGTAATCAAAAACATGTTAGTAATATACCTACCTCTCTATTATTATGTACAATAATTATACGTGCCTATCTTTGTTAGGCTCTACAGTATGTTATTTTCCTAGAAGAACTAACAAGCAATTGAACATCTAAGGAAAAAAATAAAACAATTTAGGAAAATTCCGCAATTCATCTATCAGTAAATCAGTAACAGTTTAATTTAGCAACAAAGATGTTTTACCTAGATAACCCTGGCGTACTAAATAAATGTCATGGTTTGTTTTTTTAATTAACGTTACCTCGGGGCGTTTGCTGATTTGAAATTCGAATCATTGCTTCTATTTTGGTCGTGAGTCGTGATTCTTATTTTAATTATTATATTTTTTCTATAGTTCATTAGTTGATATGTATGTTGTAATATAGCTGGTATGTTGAAAAAAAAACATTTTGGATCTATACTCGGTGCAAATTTGATCAGGATTTTTTGCCATACAAACTTGACGATTTTGTATGGTAAAAATTGCAGATCGAATTTGAAAAAATATATATCTTTCAGTCTATCAAATACTCCAGAAAATAACTTTAGAATTTACGAATAAGTTTAACTTGGAGGTTGTTGTTGGATCAGGATGTTGGCCTACAAACGATAAATAAAAAAAAAATCCAGATTTACTGGAACTATTTCTGTCTCTATAACATCATAGAACACATGTGTAACAATATGCAAATAAACCCTTTTTCCACAAAATATACCCTCTATTTTTACCCTGCTTAACCCTTTTGGCCTATTTCGTTCCCCTTCCAAACAGCCTCATTTATATGAACCCTCAATACTCATTAAAATTGTTAATTGTATTTGGAGATATCCATGCAATACATTCAATCTCCTTAATATATTCGTAATTACCTGATTTATGAATAGCGTATGGAAAGTTTAGTTAGTGGACGTAGACACAAATGTACAGGAGTCCTTCTATACTCTAGAGGAGCCCTGCTTTTTGGTCGAGGAGAAACTACTACACGTACTCGTTTGCGTATGCCCTGTGGCCGTGCCTTGTCACGAGGGTAGGACACTTCGCGGGATGCTTTTAGGTCGAGGAGAAAATACTATAAGTATGTTGCGTATGCTCCGTGGCCGTGCCTTGCATGTGGCCGGGACTTCGTTGTATGTACGTCGCACGCCGCACCGAACCGCGCCTACTCACTAAAACCCCTTTGCGACTCCGACTTCCAGTCACAGCAAGTGGTGGAGGAATCAGCTGGGCCTTATGTCCTCGTTCTTACTGTAGAGGAGCCCTAAAAAGAAACGTTGAACATTCAGCCCCTAAAGGGTTCAAACGAGGCAAGTTTCTATAAAGACGATGATTTAGAGTTTAAAATGTGGATTGGATTAGAAATATTGAAATACGGGCTTGTTCCTTACACTTTGGTTCAATTTAGTTCCACTTTATTTAAGAGTGCTTGTTATAAGCTAGACTGTTTTATGGACAGGCTGCATGGTTTAGTGGTTAGTGAACCTGACTACTACGCTGGAAGTCGTGGGTTCGATTCGCACCCAGGTTAAACTTTTCTGTGACGAGCAGGAATATTTGTTCTGTGTGTCTGGGTGTGTAATAGAAATATCAATTTAAGTATGTAT
>DWJZ01009579.1:0-10622 GCA_018249125.1 Asbolis capucinus
TCCCACATACCTGTCCAGCCTCCCGTGGCCGGATGGAAGAGACGAGGGTCTTTCCACACGTTAAAAAAAAAAAAAAAAAAAAGCGGCTTGCGTATGCGGATTGCGGGTGCGGCTTGCAGACGCGACTTGCTGTTGCGGCTTTAGGTCGCGGCTTGCAATCGCAGCTTGAGGTTGCGACTTGCAGTTGGGTCTCGCGAATGCGGCTTGCTATTTGGGCTTGCAGTTGTGTCATGCGGCTACGGCTTGCCACTGCAGCTTACGTCTGCGGTTAGCAGTGGCGGCGTGCGTTTGCGGCTTGCGGTTGCTGCTTGTGGTTGCGCCTTGAGGTTTCACCTTGAGGTTGCGGCTTGCCGTTGCGGCTTGGACTGCATTTTGCAACTACGGGTTCGGCTTGTGACAAAACTGAAATCTATTACAAACTAAAAATTATTACAAACCAGCTTTTGCCGCGACTACGTCTGCTAAAATCCAAAGCCTGGTGTAACCAACTATTCGGTACCGTATTAACATTATGTGATTGTTTTCCAAGTTGTTATGTTTCGTGACTATGTATTTCTGTCAATTGTAATCTCTTAAGATACATGTCTAAAAATTAAGAATTTTATGAACATTGTGACGATGAACTTAATTTGGGATATTATCTTCAAAATATAAAAGTTACTAATTATGGTGATTTCTATTGAAGCATTTAAAATTTAAAGCAGCAATCGTAAACATTGCATTTCTTTGGTTTCTCAAATTCGGTTGGCTTCATCTCATCGATAGACTACTGAGCACGGGTCTAGGAGGCGTAAAGCATACTCCACCACGCTGCTCTGATGCGGAAGACTCAATTGTCGGAAGATTTTAGCCTGCCCCAAGGTCTCCGACGTGGCTTAACCATTGCTATCTAATAACAGAAACTGGGACCGACGGCTTTACGTGCAATCCGAAGAATGGCATTCATGAAATTTTTGCCACTAACGGTCACCCATCCTACCGACCGCGTCCGCTGTTGTTTAGCTTTGTCGATCGTTTACAATCGAAACAAGCGTCGGGCTAAGAACACATACTTCGCTTTTGTTATCAGCTTCGGTTACGAGTATAACAAATAATTTTGTTATCCATACTAATATTATAAAACTGAAGAGGTTGTTTGTTTAAAGGCGCTTATCTCAGGCACCGCTGGTCCGAATTGAAACAAATATATATGTTGTATATTCAGCTCCTAAAGAATGGGCTGATTTAAGTTAAACTGAGTTAAGTTTGACACAACGGGTTAACTCTAGGAATACTTTTTATCCCGCACATGATTTTATTCCGACGGATACTTCGTCGTAAACCCATCGCTACACGTACATCGCGTTTCGCCTCGTCCTTCATTATCCGTACTGCTAAGGAATGGAATAAGTTGCCCGCGTCGGTATTTCCGTTTTATTATAATGTAAATGTCTTCAAGTCAAGAGTGTATAGGCTTTTACTAAGTTAGTGCGCCTCACCATCAAAGACTTATCGCCACTGACCATCAGGTGGTTTCTCAGTCAAACGCTAACTTATTTAATATAAAAGTAAAAATTAATCATTTATACGGCAGAACAAGGTATGCTGGATCAGCTAGTGATTATACAAATATATACAACAAATGTCACTCCTAACATTCCAATGACCATATTGGTAAAAAGAATTTTGAATTCGATCGAGAATTTTTTTAGTTTATCCATTATTACAAACAGAAAAGAACAATTGTCCATTTTATAATATTATCCCGTATCAGAAAAACGCGAATTATTTAACACCTGTCAATCGTAATAGCAATATCACCAATAGCAAAATAAGGCAGACATTATTATAAAGATACTTTCAGGAGTATAAATAGGTTTATCGTTCTGTTTTGTAAATATTTTCTTTCATTTCCTTAATCATTTTGAAACATGTATTTAATTATTTATAACAAGGAGTCCCTACACCAATTTTCATGCCCCTAGGTTCAACATTTTTAGAAGTCTAATACAAAATTCGATCCCGTATTTATGGCCTATATATTGCGTTGAAATAGATGAACGTTTATATAGAAGTTCGTCGTACTTAAAAGCATAAATTTTGTACTTATTAACTCGATAATAAATGAATTTGAATTATAAATAAATGTCTATTTGAATTTATATGATGGTATGATTTTTTTTCCTCGCGGACGTAATCCCGGGAAACATAATATATAATATCAAAGAAAAAAGAAATCGAGTCACAGTTTTCCTCAAAATTTAACTACACCAGTTTTAAATAAGAATCTTCTTCCTCTTAATGAAGGAATTCCGTTTATATTATATTAAAGCGACCGTCACATCTATCTTGCTTTCAGTAGCCTGTGATATAGTCAAATTTCTTTGTTATATTCCTTCCTTATCCTTAAAAGACCACTGTATTTTAACAAGAGAAGTTTCAAGGAAATGTCACATTTTCATCTGAATAACTCAATAATATCCTTCTTAGGAACAATCAAGAAATGTATTCAACTTCATTAATGATTTTAATGTGTTTTTCGTGTTTGCGCGTCTCCTGTTTTCACAATTCAATCTTGTTGTCTCTCTTTTAGTTATAAATTCGTATAGATACTAGGATTTTTTGATTTTAATGTCAGGAATTTCATTAAATATTTAATAATTAAAATAAGACAAATCATGTGTGAAAATTATTTATTTGTAAATATTTTTTGAATAAGGTTTTACGAAATATGTACTTTTCTGTGGATTTTCTTTAGTATTTTTTAATTTAAATTCCTTTTATAAACGCTTTTGTGAAACATTTTCCATGTACAAAAAGCATTTCAGTATTTTCATAAGTAAAATATGTTATTCACGTCTTAAAAGTTTTATGGTATCCAATATGGTATACCTTAACATGAAAAAGTAGTTATTGTGACACAACTGTAATAGTTAGACATATGGTATCGTGGACTCATTTATATATATTAATATTCATTATAAAACTGTGTCACGTCATTTTTTATACGGAGCACTGACTTTTTGAAAATATTTTTTAGCCATGTTCATTCGATATAATGTAGAAATGTAATGAAAATAGAATTTATCAAATCGGACAAATAGCTTCGGAACCTATTAACGTCAAGCAACCAAATGGTTCCACTTTATTAAACCGTTACAAAAATGAAACCGTGAAGTATAACATAACTAATTTAAGTAAATATTACATTAAAAACTAAATATTCACAAAGTAACTACATTACACGACGTAGACACGTTTCCGATGAGATAACAAGTTTATCTTAACTCGATACGTACATACAAGGACCTTACCAGGACTTCTTAACGCTAATAATGCGTTATTAAGCTTATATACATAGGTTTAAGTTAAACGATACAGCGATATGAATATATCAGTAGAAATGAAGTTCGTTTAGAGTGGATATATTACATTAATTAATTAATGGTTATATAATATATATCATTCCACCCATCACTGTGCACTATTGAGCACGGGTCTCTTCTCTGAATGAGAAGGTTATATAATAATAATTGTATATAATTAACAGACAGGCCGGTTGGTCTAGTGGTTAGTGAACCTGACTACTACACCGGAGGTTGTGGGTTCGAATCCCACCCAGATCAAACTTTTCTGTGATGAGCAGGAATGTTTGTTCTGTGTGTCTGGATGTGGAATACAAATATCTATTTAAGTATGTATTTAAAAGTATATATGTATGTATGTTTATCAGTTATCTGATCACCATAGCACAAGCTAACGCTTAGTTTGGGGTCAGATGGCCGTGTGTGAGTTGTCCAAAGATATTTATTTTATTTATTTATTTATTATTGGTTTACAATTTTTTCAGCGTACCGTCCAAAAAAATTCGTATTTATAGTGAATGTGTGTTCAGGATGTGTTTACAACACAAGTCGTAACGAAGTTCCCTAAACCAAAACCTCAATTGCATTAATTAGCACAGGCACAGCCGATTGACTTCCCGCCAAAACATCGTAAACCGGAGACATGCAACGGCATACGAGAATAACGCCAAGTTCAACGCGGGGACACTTGGCGGGACTTGGCTGTTCGCCAGCCGATATTAACGAATCAAATACCTGTTGCCTTGTTATGTCGATGAGACGTTTGAAATAAACAAGGAAATTTTATTGCATGAAGTAAATTGTTTGTATTTACATTGCAGCGACTGAATTATGGACTTCTGGAATTTATTAGCATTAGCAATGAAATTTTTTTTAAATTAAATATCACACATGCATGGTCCATATCCTTGGGGAATGATATAGAGTGAGAACTCTAGATTCAAATAGACAGTGGACATACGCAAATGACACTAGAAAATAGGAATCTAGCTGTAAGTTGAGTTACAGGCTGTAACTCAAACTATAGCATTAGACAATTTATTAAAATTGTGCCCCGAAGCAGATCGTAATTCTTCTCTATTCCTTTCCGTCTTTAACTGTCTTTCCTGTTCTTTCTCTGTCCTGAAGCTGTGCTTGGGGTCCGTTGATATCACTATCAAACTCTATTGCTTCAATGCACTACTTCCTTTCATTATTTGTATCTCTCGCGGGCAGGTCTTTCACTTCATTTTTGGCCGCGTTAAACTGGCTATCTAATGTCTATGGGCGGTGATGACTTACCAACAGATGTCTCGTCTGCTCGATTGTTTTCTATAGCTCAAAAAACACGAATATGACGTACATTCTTTAAATTATATTTTCATAGATGGGCAAATTTACTCTGATCTGATTTCCTCTGCCTACGTATTTAACTAAGCGACGCTATTATTCAAGGAGGGGACAAAAATCGTACATGCGTATTAAAGGGAACTTCTTCATGCACATCTTCATCGACTAAAGCATTAGGTACTTCACTTATTGATTTATTTGGCCTGTATTCAACAGTAACTTGTTGCAGACTGTATAATTTTACTGATTAACTCCTACTAATTAACTCCGATGGTTTAGTGGCGGTTGAAATTAAACTATTATTTGTTGCCAAGTTACAGGCCTTTTGACTATACAAGTTTATTACGTGAGGCCATTCTATCGGTAACTTCTATCTTTACTATACGACTTCACATGTTTCAGTGGTAAAAAACTAAACATAAATACTTCATAATTCACTCTTTGATGTGAAGTCAACGATCACGTAAAGTTTTAAGCGTAATAGACGTTAAGATGTGTTTAATAATGTCTCTATTGATACATTCTGTCACATTACGACATTCACTGGAACGCCAAGTTCATTGAGAACACTTGGAATCCTGCCAGAAGTACTTGTTGCTAGTTGTTTCATGGTGTATCGAATTATCGTATCTTATGGTGTTCATCGATTACTGTGAAGTAATCTGAGGCAGTGATATCATACCGGTTTGTATGTTGTCTCGAATGGAAGGTCCTGAGTGCGAATTCTGCATTTATGTATGTAAAGTTATGTGCGTAGTAGATGATGAGTAACTCTTCTTAGATAAAGGCAAATAATGTGAGGAAACTTGCACTTCTGAGAGTTCCCCATACAGTTCTCGAAGGTGTGTGAAGTCTGTCAATCCGTGCTTGGCGTGTGAGACTAAATCCTTTGTCACTCACATTGTGGGAGGACCAGAGTCTAGCATTGGACAGTTATGAAAACAATGAGGATATATCTGGGATTTTAACACTATCTCTTAGCGCAGTACTATTCAAGACAAATTACGCTGTAATATACAACACCATCGCTTCAAACATTGCTCACATTATAGCATTTTTTATGTTTTACAGGCAAACGAACAGACGAGTCTCCTGATGGTACGTAATCAAAATAATACTACAAGTTATTTCTTACCTTAGGTTACTGTACCTACATAATTCGATGATCCTATCGTAAAGTAACAGGCTCTTAGTTTAAAACAAATTTGTAAACTACACAATGTACATCACAGTATAAAAGTTATGAGAGCAATTGCTGTTATATTATCGTTTGTTTCCGACCCTGCCTCATACAAGGCTCTTGTGCCCTTCCTAAATCAACCGCCAAGCCTTGGCCTGTTTACTCTTTTATGGATTTTATATTAAATGAGTTGGCTTGGTTAAATGTTTAGAGAAGTTTAGATAGTAATAAATTATGTATTTCTGAACATTTCAATAAACCACACTGGAACATGCTCTGAGTCGTCGCTTCCAGGAGAGATCCATGCTTAGTAGTGGGCCAGTGGAAGACACAAACTGGAAAGTAAATTGTAACAAAAATAAACCTACAAGAATAACAGCTACAAAACAAAAAAAAAAATCAAATAATGTAATGCTTACATGTGTAGGTAAACGAAATAAGGTCAGATTTTACTAACTCGAGATAAATATCTCAGCTGGCACTGTTATTCCGACGCAACCTTTTCCCTAGTATATAATGAGATAGCAGAGGTCCCTGTTCTAAGTCGAAACTAAACAAGATTTATTAAAATATTTAAAAATACAAGCTTCACTTATAGATCCCTAATACTAAGAAGTCCTAAATTTTTCGTAAAAGTATTGTTAACCGTTGAGGAGTTCCCTAGTCTGGAGCCAATCCTGAACGTAGTATCAGGTCATGCTTATCATTAAAATGCATTGTCATCAGGACTTATGTAAAAATTCAGATCTGGAGCGTAAGAGGAAGTGGGTCTAATTCCTCTTGCAAGATTTGAACCGTAACAAACAAATATACCAACATCCTAATATAAAAACGTACACTGCAAGTTAAATAAAAGCTTGTAAAAACAACAAATATAATATTTAAAACGTTGATTGATAGTTGCATTAAGAATATATGAACAATCTTGCTCGGAGACTTCTATGTAACAATTAAAACGCGAATTAAGGAAATGTTCAATCATTAAAATCTAAATTAAAATTATCCAACATTTGAAGGAGGGATTAACTTCGTAACTCGTCATTCGTTGTTTCTGTGATAGAAATCCACATTTTTCTATCCCTGAGGCTGTACCAATTAACGAAAAAACATTTTAACTCCGTATTCACAATTGTTGTCAAACTCCGAGCTCAGATTTAATTTGGCACGTTTCCTGAATGGCGATTTATACTTATTTCGTTGCCTGAGGGTCATCAAATTATAAATACAAGAAGTTCATATAATTTAAAGAAAACATTCAGTATTTTTTTATTATTTCAATAAACCGATCAAATGACTCCAACACCTATTAAATAAATATAAATATCTCAGGGCGACTCACACACGGCCATCTGACCCCAAACTAAGCGTGAGCTCGTGCTATGGTGATGAGACAACTGATAAAAATACGTATATATGTACTTTTAATTAAATAGATACTCCCAGACACACATAACAAACATTCCTGCTCATCACAGAAAAGTTTGACTTAGGTGAATCGAACCTACGACCTTTCGTAGCAGTCAGGTTCACTTACTGCAATGCAAAATTTCCGCTCCGTAGTGTAAGAGGAAGTGGGTCTAATTAGGTTTGTAAGATTTGACCCGCAATAAACAACTGTAAGTAAAATAAAAGCTTGTAAAAATACAGACCAATTAAGAACCATACCCTTTTTTTGAAGTCGGTTGAAAAATTAATTTATTTCATATACTTTAATTACACTGGCTCACATTTTTCCGTCTTCCGTACACTTGCATGGGTATATATTTTAGAAGAAAGTGCCTTAAAGTAAAAATATGTTTTTCTCATTCACTCTAGCGACTCCAGGAATCTTAAGCGCGTGTTTTCACACGTACTTGACCGGTTTTAATTATCGTTTCTCAGCCTAGATTGGATAATGACGATTAAAGGGAACATAGTTGCGGTCATCCAACGTTGTTTACATTAACGCCTTCGTAAAGTAATAAATAGTTCATTTAATATCTTTGGCACGACTAAGACTATATAATATCTGTGACGATTATAGCACGGTGTCGCGCAGGAAACGGAAATTTTCGTATTTTTCATAGGCTGGCGACCTAAAGTTTTAGATGTTTTCTGCAATATCTGAAAGTTCAGTTTCGGTTTCGACAAAATTCAGCTTCATTTTTGTAAGGCTTCGGCTAACGATTTATCTATCTATTCGTATTTATCTATACATATAGGGCCTAACTAACTAGGCCCCGTTCGTGGCTTCGCCTGCTTTGTTTGTCAATAAATAGTAGTCTACGTGGGATGAGTAGGTTACAATATAGTTGAAGTGGATTTTGCGTGAAGGAGTAAAAAATATCCATGCCTTGCTCAATAGTGGGTCATCAATAGGTTGAGGGTAGCTCAAGCTAATAGCGTGTATTTAATGAAATCCGTTCACCAATAAAATATATATTACAAGTTCAATAGTCTTTCTTCAGTAGTTTAAGGCCCTAAGCTCAACCGGGGCATTGAGTGTAATGATTACAGTTATACTCAAAATATTAACGTTTATGTATACATACAAACACACACGTATATACATTGCTACTCGATAGGAATAAATCTCCATTAAGCAGTTTCAGCGATGAAGTGCGAGGTCTTCCTGTACTCAGACTAACGGAATGGACTCGGCGATTGAGCATTATTCAATCAGCATTCATTGTTTAATGATTTACTGTGACTGAACGTCTTGGTTCGTCCGATGAGTTGCGAATTTAAAATATATTACTTCGTAAATCAATGTCATATTGTCGTAGAAACATTAACACAATATAATGTATTTTATTGTGTACCTACAAAAGTGAAAAGGAATAAATTACTAGGGGAGACAATAGACTTTAAAACCGATTCTGTTACAGACGATATATTCGCTTTCTCCATCTCTATAGTAGATCGCTATCTCTTCCAGACAACCCTTTGGATGGAGCAGACTGCATACCAAGTATTAGGATAGGATGCGACTTAACTTGTATTTTTTTATTTTACGTAGACATGTACTATAGTATGGGTTTTTATTTAGTTATATATATGAATAAAATAATTAAAAAACTATGTATAATCCCTACTATATTTACGTAAAATAAAAAAAAATGCAATTCGAAATAATCGAATGAATCCTTCTCAGTGTGAGAAGAGACCCGCGATCAGTGGCTGTGAATGGGGTGAAGCTAAATAAGAATATTATAAAAAAAAACGATTTTACAAATTAAAAAAAAATATTGTTCTTACAATCTTTTATTTAACGTGCAGTGTATATTTGTATATGAGTATGTTAGTATATTTGTTTGTTACGATTCAAATCTTGCAAGCTTAATTAGTCAGTTCCTCTTACACTACGGAGCAGAAATGTTGCGCAAAACTTCAGTCCCGATGACAATGCATTTTTATGATAACCGTCTCCTGCTACTACGTTCAGGATTGACTCCAGAGAAGGACCTTCTCGACGGTTAACAATACAGTTATGTTTTTTTGTATATTTGTTAATATTAGTTATCTATTATTAAAGCTTGTGTTTTTAAATATTTTAATAAATCTTGTTTATCTTTTTTATTGTCACGAAATTTCACTGTTCAGTATTTAAAAGTTATCGTCAAACTTAAAATTAATCTAGTATAAAATTAATTAATTCATGAATAGAATTATTTTAGATACGGGTTTATGACCTTACTAAAATATTTTACTAAACTATGTAAACAAAGTTTTCGTGACCTAGCATTAATAATTGTTTGATCGTAGGGATTTCCCTGATAACGTATAATGAATGATTATAAATTGATAAGGTCACGGAATTTAATTCGTGAACTTAATTCGAGTGTTTTAGTGATCGGTTTATAATATTACTTTAATAGACTATTTTAAAAATATTATTAGATTCTATATGTTATGATAGTATACTACGTTAATACATATACATATGTGGGAAAAAATAACTATTTGTATTTGAAAATCGACGGCAAAGTTTGAATTTTCAAAACCGCGCCCAAAACGTATATTTTTATACGCCGCCGAACACCTGACACGTGACGTCATAACTCGTATCAGTATCAGTCTTATCAGTATGTCTAGGAATCCGATTTTACAGGCATGTGACGTCACTAGAGTTGTGACCAATCATAAGCTTTTCAATTTCAGATGAAACACCAACAATTTGTCGAAATTTATTTCACAAATATTAGCAAAATAAAGTACCGTGAAATTAAGTGAAATATGCTTTTTTATGCGAAATTTTAGGGTGACTATAAACGTCGTATATGACGTCAAATAGTCTATTGTACCAAAATATGTTATCACTTGCTATGGTGTAGGGAAACATCGTGAGGTAACCTGCACAAATGAAAGTTCTCCACAAAGTTCTTAGAGGTGTGTGAAGTCCATCAGTCAGTCCTCATTCAGCCAGAAAAAAGTACTCGTAGTTATTGTGACATAACTTTAACAGTTATGCATATGATGTAGCGAACTTATTTGTCGACTAGCTTTTGCCCGCGGCTTCGTTCGCGTTAAGAAGTATTATTATTAATTAGGTATATTTTTTGCAGCTTTACTTTCGTTTAGCGTGTGTAAAAAATGTGGGTCTACAAAACTTCTTAGTACACAATATTCTTAACTAATCTGTTATTAGGCGCTAAAACTATCAAGCTATTGGGTGAACTTACTCGTGAGCAAGCGACAAATCCATGAAGAAGAAATGTTCTCTCAAGTCAATACCCGCAAATTTGAGAGTTTGCTCAGTTCAATCAGTCGAAAATCTAAGAAGATTTATA
>DWJZ01009580.1:0-10622 GCA_018249125.1 Asbolis capucinus
AAAAACAAGCCGCCAGACAACTCTCAAAAACAAGCCGCCAGACAACTCTCAAAAACAAGCCGCCAGACAACTCTCAAAAACAAGCCGCCAGACAACTCTCAAGAACAAGCCGCCAGACAACTCTCAAAAATCGCACTAAACCAGCCGGATCTCACTGAGGCATATCCAAAAACAGTTTAATGGCAACATTAACACAGAGTACAGACGCAAGGCCTATGCGAGGCCTGTTTGTGTCTCATCAGCCCCGAGGGCACACAGGCCACCGCGGCAGTCAGTCTCTCATTACCCCCGGATATTGGCGGCCTCCACGCAGCCTAATTCACCACCAACCCTCGCTTCCGGTAATAGCGAATGTTTTTATTTTCAAAGGGATGAATAACAAAGGGGTTTTTTTCTATGTTAGATAAGGTTTGTTTCGTGTATGTTCGCTTCAAAATATTAGAAGGCTTTGTTCGAATCATCGTATATTCGCCGGGTAACAAGTGGCGGTATTGTTTATATTTTAGAATAGGCTATTTTACGGGCACTCTTTCGTAATTTGGGAAAAGTATAAACTTAATATTGACTGTTCCAATTTTGTTGACTGTTAGAGTACTAATTTAATTAAAAAAAACAGTTTTTGGTCTTTGTCTTGAATAATAGTGCAACTTTTTTGATAATTTTATAGTAGCTACTGTTCCCGCACTTGAAGTACGTTCGATTGGAAAAGGAATGCGTTAAGTGCAACAAAAATTTTTGGAGAATTGCGTCGAAAAACAAATAAATCCCTGTGAGTTAATTAAATTTTTAGATAAAAATATATGTATAAAATGATATACATATTTTTGCTTGAAAGCCCTAATACATTATATTGGATATCATCAAAATGTATGTGTCTAATACTTAAACCTGTAGTCCTAGACTCGACAAAGTAGGATTATATTGTTGTAAAGGGTAAGCCACACGTATATTTAAAAATACATTCTTTATCAGTTGATCTATGAAAATGGGTCTACACTCCCTCGTTCCTTGATGATGAAAAAATATATGATATTATTTTATATATACAATATGTATTAAAACAAAATGTATGGTTGACTGGAACGACATCTGAGCTTACTGAAGGTAAAATTTATGATCCAATGTTACATTTTTACGCCTTAAAATGCCAAAGATAATATAAATCTTCTGGTGCGAGGATGTTGACCATGCCGCAGGGGAGAGGAAGCAGGGGGGATGATGAAGTAATGAAACAGACGGAACTCAATACAAAATGCTAACTATGGGCGACATGTTCACAGGCAGGGCCCCGGTACATTTTTTACATTATTATTATAAAGCAATTTTTTTATGAGTAGCTTTACTTGGATGAGACGCCAATTTTTCCTTACAAAAAATTCGGTTATTGTATATGATGGTTATTGTATATATGAATAGTGTCCACGTTACCGCGGGCAACATTACCAAGTACACCACGCCATTTGTAAAGTGACCGCGACCGAAAACTAGCATGATTTTCATGATATCAGCAGGCATACAGCCTCCACACGGCTTAGATAAAGGCTTCGCGTAGTTCATAAAATATATTCTTGTTTGATATTTTTTTTATATCAATTCTAATAAGTGCTCACTAACTGAAAAGATGTAATGAGGAGTTTCTTTCGCCGCTTCTTCTCCTCAAAATAGCACCTCTTCGAAACGGTGGTACATTCAAAAAAATGTTAACGTTCAGATGTGTAAGCGTAATTCAAAATAAATTCAAAAGTAGCGAGTATTTGTAAGCGATCGAAATTTTCGACGGCCATCGGGCGCCATATGAACGAATGCCACTTGGATTGGCCACTAATGCTTCCACCAATATACAATGGAGCATCATGTTGGAATATGCTCTATATCCTCAGTATAAGGAGAGACCCCTGCTGATTGGCAAATGGCTTACGCTGCAGCAACTGGGGTAATAAACACATTAACTGACCCCAGCCACATTAACTGACTAATAATTACTTACTCCCACAAATTAAATATTCGTTTGGCGTGATGGAACAATGGCAAAAGGATGACAAATTAAGAGTGGAGAGAAAAGGAGATAAAATCTTTCAAAAATGTATTAACTTAAAACTATTTCAAAAATACTAACTAGAGAAAAAACTTTTTAATAAATTTATTTTTATAATCTAAACTTATCACAGTATTATGTTTGATAAGGTTTTCCATTGAACGTCAAACAGCTGAAGATTAATAAAATTGAAGTGTGGAATGGAAAACAAAAATCAATAAAATTACATATCGGAATATAAACGTAATAAATCATTTTTGTAAACCGTATCGACAGTGTAATGTGGATCACAAGTCAATTGTATATTTTTATTTATGCCAATACCATAAAATACACGATAACTAATTAAATGACCCCAAAGCTGCCAATATCAACCCCAGCAGAGCTCTAAGAAAACAGTAAATGCTACCAGGACTGATCCACTTGGGTCTACGCCAATTGGGTGTTCGCGACGTAGCACGCCTCTACGGCGTAGCACTGCTACGGCGTAGCACTGCTACGGCGGAGCAGTGCTACGGCGGAGCAGTAGTTAGGAATTATTACCATTTAGATCGGCAGAGCGATTGAATCGAGTAGTGAAATTTGCATTTTATAGGTTTCACTCCATTTACATACGCACGATGTCGGTGGAACGATCTACGAGGACTATCGTATCTCCTTAATGCATCTACAAGGAAGACAGCGTTCACAGAGTGTGCGAGCGAGAGGAACTTATTGTGTTTTATAATCTAGAATTTTTCACCTGACCTAGTGGTTTAGTATTTTATAATGAAGGTTGTAGGTTTGATTGCCAAACACAGCTTTATTTTGTTGTAAGTTATTTTTTGGAGAGATGGCTATGGAACATGAACCCGAAAGCCACCGCGATCATAACTGATCTGTTGTAGTGAGTTGGAATGTTTTTACTATGTTTGGGTGTAATATAAAATGTATATTGTGCATGCTTCAGTTTTATTATTGTCATAATACAAGCTGACGCTAAGCTTGGCATCAGATTTCCATACGTTCAGTTACCCTGAGATATTAGTATTTATTTCAGTCAACTAGCTACAGCATGTTTGTGAATCGTCGTCACGTGAAGTTAAATAAATGAATACCATTAAATACACATTAACAAATGTGATAATTTGTGTAACAATAATTATTTGTGCGGATGATAAAATGCGAAGCTTAAATTTGTAACCGGTTTTTGGTCGCGCGCCGCTCCACATGAATCTGTTTAAATATATTTTGATTGCGGTTTTTAGTTCATTTACATATTTAAACGGTCGGATGTTCCCGGATCTGTGCGAGCGGAGTTAATCCCACTTTTAATGCGTTAAAACGATATAATTTGATTTTAATACGTTACAGTATCGGGTTGTGATTTCACAATGTCACGGCGGCTCGACTGCGTCGTTAAATAATATCTCTTAAAAAACGATATCTAAAAAAATCCGAAAGGAACCGATACCAGCATCTAGGGTACTGCACCACAAGGGCCTATCTTTTTACAGCTTTTTTTATTAGTAAATAAATAAATTTTATTTAATTTTAATCATTAATAATACAATACAACTATTAATTTTATCTATTTTTTAATGTCACAGAAACTAATATAACCACGTACTTATATCATTTCCGAGAAATATTTGTCTATCACACGGTAACAAGGCCAGTTTAACAATAAATATCTTTGTAGATAAAAATGTACAGCTTGTAAAGACGATATTAGTGTTTTTATATTTAATATTATTTGCATAAATATAACTGAATTTTCCGTATGCCTTATATACATTGTTTTTATTGAAAATGTATCTCAGTAAGTGAACTGTTATTATTTATGACACAAATAAAGTTCTTAAATCAAAAACTATAATAAAATCAATCAATAAATTTTACATATTCATATGTATACAAGCCATTTATCTCCAAGACTCAACGACGGAGCTAGGTCACCTCAGTTATGACGGCTCAGCAAACACTCCGTCCAATAACGCCGCCCTCCCTCAGCCCTGGACGCTGGACGTCCTCAGCTCCACGCGGCCATTACTCTTAGTCTGTCCGTGACAGAGCGACGTTCAGAACGAGACCCTTATTTTTCCACAGACGTCAATAAGATGTACGGTTGACGTGGTATGTAAGGATCATATTGTAAGTTTTACGAGGGCCTTTTATTGCGTCCCCTGTCCCCTGCCTCGTCCCCTGTCCCCTGTCTCGTCCCCTGTCCCCTGTCTCGTCCCCTGTCCCCCACGTCCCATTTTATTGTTTCGTTTGTTAATTAAAATGACTGCGATACGCTCTTTATTCGCGTCTTTATTAATACACAGCGAAACTACATTGTTTTTATATTGAACACCAATTTCGCTGGAGTCCTTTACTAATTAAAGTAAATTAAGTACTTTTATCGTATCGTTCGTTGCCCGTTGTTATTTGATCGTACTTTTTATATCAGTAAACAATCAATAATTTGTATCAAAAATAACGAATTCTCTTATTTCAATCGGTATTAGATGGTTTAACTTTTTGTTTGCTTTAGTTACTCAGCACTAGATGTCGTGCACTTTTCTTTAAATAAAGCTCCCGAGTATCGTGGTCGCTAGCCAATCACAGCCTCATGTCGCGTCATCGGCGACCAACGGCACGACAACACGGCAGCCCCCGCGTGCACCTGTGAGTTGCAGCATCCCCATCACCACCTTTACCATTCAATTCGCTTCTATTCGTTCTCTTAGACATACCTAATAATATTAAGCCATATACATATATTCGTACCGCGAAGGAATGGAATAAGTTACCTGCGTCGGTGTTTCCGTTTGATTACAATGTAAATGTCTTCAAGTCAACAATGAATAGGCATCTACTAAGTTAGTGCGCTTTACCAGCAAAGACTTCGTCGCCACTTACCATCAGGTGGGATCGTAGTCAAGCGCCAACTTATCCATGGTAAAAAAAATATATACTAAAATACATTGAGCTCTCAAAGAAGACGCATAATTTTTCTTCAAATCAACCACATCGCTAAATGTTTAATAAATAAAATATTAATATATATATATTAGTTACCAATAGAACCGACAGCAATACCAACACATTATATTGGAGGTTATCGGTTCTACATATTGAGCAATTGTCAATAGTAGATACATATGTTATATTTATTGTGGCATACATTTATGAATAACCTTACTTAGTGACGTCATGCAAACTACATGATGCCAAGTTACTTTCGTAAAAGTTACACATATCATATATCGAAATTATTGTTCAACAATACAGTAAATTATGGGAACTATTTATAGATTTCTCGAAGACTGGCACCGAACACTTTTCCCTCACAAAATACATTTTCCAGCAGCGCATGCAAGTGACGCGGCGCGTCGGCCGCACCTCCACTGTACCGCGGGCCAACTAAACATTTCACAGCTCACCGGCTTTTTGTTTCGCTCCACAATGGACACGAGGTTTGTTCGTTCAGTTTTTATAACAGTTTCTCTACACCATTCTAAAGTTTAGCTCTGTACGCCACACGTCCGGAACAAACCCGTGTAAAAACTGTGCCGCTGAACTTCTGCTGTTTGCTTCTGCTACTTCCTTTTACTCCATTTCTTTATTAGTTTTCGTTTGATTGTTACGTAAAGTTTTATTATGAGGCAAGTAATCCTTAGGTGTAGTGTCATATATTATAATTAGACAATTGCGTATCTGTAGTAGTAGAGAGCACAAGTACAGTTGGAGGATGAATTATCACTAATGGCAAAAGATTATTTAGCGCTTCCGTGCCTCGTAAGGCACGTAAATCTTAAGACAATCGGAACTGTTTTTATAGTTAAGCCATTTTAAAGTCCTTCAGATTGCACAATGTTTTCCTACGCTTGGACTACTCGTTACCACTCCGTCAATCCCTAAAGACACCGTGTGGTCGAGCATGGTGTGCCCAGCACAACCAGTGTTCGTAGTTAGCTTTTAATGGATTGAAACCAAATCACAGCAACATTTAGTCCTTATTGCAACCTATAAATGTCCCACTATTCGGCCTTGATCTCCACTATGCTATGACTGCTTACGGCAACATATATTATGGACGGACGTAGCCGGGGGAGGCACGGGAGCGTTCACAATCGTTAGGCCGGGCGGCTCGGGTTAAACTAAAACAAACTTCGAACTGCTGATAGAGTACAACACAATGATTAATTGCCAGTTCCGAGGTTATTCAAATACAACTTAACATATTTCAAATGAAGAAGGACTTGAAGTGGCGGAACTTTCGCTGTACCCTACTCGGAAGGTTATGTATGCTGAGCCCTGCGCGATGCGCCCCTGGCGTCATACGCTGTGTGCCCTCACCGGAATAGCCCTCTGAGGTACCGTGGTTTGAGCTTTGCGCTCTGGGGCACCGCGCCTGTGGTCCTGTGCCCTATGCCCTGCATCTGGGGCAACGTGCCCTAAATCAGGGCACCGGAGCCTGTATCTGGAGCACCGTGCCGTGCGTCTGGGGTACCGAGCCCTGAACTCCTCGCTATCCGGGCGCGGCGTGCCCCACTCAGTGTCATGATTCCTGCCAATTACAGCCGCGCGAAACTACCATTAGTCACCCGGCGACTCGAATTAATGAATATAATTAATTAATGAGTAATAATTAATTTACGCTAAGAGTAGTTAAATATTACTGGTTCTTTGAATGTAAGAGGTCTTTGGGTGGCATAAAACCAGCACTTGACTTGATCACTAAACTCTCCACCAATCCGAATTGGAGCAGCGTGGTGCATAATGGTCTATGCTTTCTTAGTATTAGAAACTGGTGCTCATGAATAGACCCGAGCCCAATAAAAAGCCATCAACGGATTATTAAAGTACTCTTGTGATGTTTGAGTCAATAAACGTCCTTCCATCTCTGTTGTAGACATTGACAGATCTTTGATATGTTCTATATTTAAACAGATTTAGATGTTGGAGCGGTTTATTTTGATCGGCGGCTGGAGAACGTGTATTAATTAACCCAATTCCGATGGTTTTGATATGTTGTCGTTATCCATCCTCTACTCATTTAGAAATGGGAGGGCGGAAGGAAGGAATTATATTGTTAATTAATTAGGGAGAATCAACAAATTTAATGTGAGGAAAATTGGGGATTTGATATTCTTGTTGTTTATGACGTTGTCTGACTCGCGTACACGTCTGGCAGTGCTTCTGATAGCCTAGTAATTTGACTTGTATACCCCACAAGACAAGATAGAAAAAAATGTACCGGAAAATGTGTACCCCCACTATATTTGTTGTTGGCACTGTAAATTATTAAGAAGCTTGCTAGTTCCAAGAATCTATGAGTACAGATAGAAAGAAAATAATGGTATCGAACCGAACATAACGGTTGGAAACTATAGAGTACTTGGTTTTATTAACTATGATTTTTGTTAAGTGAACAACTGGTTTCTAAAATAAAATGTCAATTTGAATTTTGAGGAATCCGGCCTGTTAGTGTAGTCAACTTGACTGCTAAGTTGGATCGTGCGTTCGATTGTTTTCGGTAATTAGAAAATTCTGATAGAACAGTGATCTGATAGAATTCTATTCTATCAATAGAAGATTTTGCGAGGGGTGCAGAAATACATCTAAGTTTTTTATAAAGTTATACGTGAATATTTATTTATCAGTTATCTGATCGACATAGCTCAAGCTAAAGATTAATTTAGGCTAAATAGCTGGAGGCTATCCGAAGATATTTGTTTACTAGTAATATATTATTTACTACGGAACCTTAACTTTACGAACTTTTGATGATCGGGCCCAACTTTTATTACAAGGGTTAACGAGCAGTGTGTTGTAAGGCGGGTTAGTACGGGACAATAACAATAGGCGGAGCTAGAGCGGACTCCGGCGCGCCGGCCTGTCTCCGCATCTGGCGGTACTTCTGCTGTCTCATGTAAGCCTGGTGCTTGGCTTACGTAATGACGCTTGTCTGTAGGGAGTGGAATCGGCTTAGGTTAAGTTCCGTCTTGTTAGCGCTTCGATTACACATGTCAAATTGTTTTACATACGACAATTAGCAAACTGTGCTAGTTGCTTCAGAGCACAGGAACAGTGGAAGAGGTGCAGTTTCAGTGGTTACTCATTTCACTTCAGTGTAGATGCAGTTTAAGTGAACATTAAATTACTAGTTAGTCTTTAATAAGCATATTGACTAGATTGATATATTCATTAAGTATTTTTGTATACTTTAGAAAGCTAAATCTGGTAACTTTGTTTCACTTCGGTATTCCTTTCAGGCTTTGAGGATTTTTGACATGCTTTTATTTAAATTGTAGTGTATGTTTAGTTGTTGGTTTGAGTTGGGTCAAATTTTGCAATCTAATTAGAGCCACTTCTTCTTACATTAAGGGGCCGAAATTATATATGAAGTTTTCGTCCTGATGATAATGCATTGTTTTTTATAAACATAACCTGATGCTACGTTCAAGATTGTCTCCGGAGACGAGAACTCGTCGATGGTTGACGATACAGAGGTGATATTTCTTGGGTTTTTTTTTTATTAGGGCTGTACGGTTAAAGCTTGTGTTTTTAAATCTACTATATTAATATTATAAAGCTGAAGAGTTTGTGTGTGTTTGCTTAAATGCGTTAATCTTAGGAATTACTGGTCTGATTTGAAAAATGTTTTCAGTATTAGATAGCCCATTTATCGATGAAGGCTATAGGTTATACACCATCTTGATAAGACCAATAGGAGCGGATCAACAATAAAGAATGTTTCAAAATGGGGGGATAGTTTTCCTATCGAAAGCTTCCGCTGCGGGCGCTATGTAGATGGTTAAAGTTTTGCAAATTCATGTATGACAGAAACGAAGTCGCGGGTTAGCCTAAAGTAACTATTCCATGCGGACGAAGACGCGGGCGGAAGCTAGTATATTAATAAAGCTTATGCACACTGCGTTAATGGTGACGACACGTTACATTAGAATTGAGGCAAATGCTTATTTTTAGTTATAACATATCATTAACTCTTAGTTTATTTTAAAGAAACCATTTGAATATTTTTAATCTCTTAGTAAAGAGAGAATGTACATAGAATAATATTATAAAAGATAATCTTTATTAATTTAACGAAACTTACATATATTAGAGTCCTCTATAGTAAGAAGGTCCCTTGTCGTTCTCGCTCCAGTAAACTGTATGAGCTGATACACAAAACCCCTTCACCGGTGATGTACATATGAACATCAAATAGGATTTAATTCAAAAATAATTGTGAACGCTTATAAACGACATTCTGCACTTTGCAGAAAACACTTTGTTGAAAAATGATTGTTATGTAACATCATACTGAATTATTGAATAATGTTTGTATTTTTGAATAAACTTAGTTATGTACTCACTTAATACATGTATAAAAAGTTCGTTACCATACTCCTCCGAAACAGCTGAACCAATTTTGATGAAGTTTTATATCCACACTTGGTAGATCTAAGAATAGATTATTATCTATTTTTCATTTCCATAAGTGATAAGGGTGACTCACCCCGAAAAAAAGTTGAGTTTTCTGACATAATGTTTCATCACTTTTTGCTGTGCCGTTGCCGTTGCCCTGTGGAGCGCATCAACAGGATAAATATAACCCGAAAGTTCCATCATCCATCTTTTATTTTTTTAATAACGATTTGAGGAATTGAACAACTTTTAACCCAGTCGGTCGATAACTGATCAGTTATTTCAGAAATAGCTCAGCCGTTTATTACGGTAACAGTGAGAACAGGTCGTAATACATATGTCATGCCGCTGTGTGACATGTAGATGTCCAAAAACATTTCTTTGGAAGAACAACGTTAGCTGGGTTAGCTAGTACCATAATACAGTTAATTATCTGATATCTAATGTGTTATCTGATCACGTTCTACTGGGGTCATGGATTATTTTATTTTTTAATCTTTGGAAAACTTACAGCTAAAATGTAAATTAATTACAATATAAATGGCCATTTAAAAGTTCTCGCTTATAACGTAATGAGAGTAATACATATACATATGTATGTATATCATACACACACATTGAACACTATGGACCGTTTAACATGAAACAAAAAAAAAGAAGAAAATTTTTTTTTCATTAAAAAGTCATTGGTTAAGATATTGTTCAGTTGAGAGTCTCTGGTGAAATATATTTAGATTGATATTAACATTGCGCGAGACTTTATTAAACAATTTACATGAATGTATGTATGTGACTACCGGTACTGACAATGGGTTTGGCTTGCTAATATTACGTTTATAGGCACTAAGTTCAGGTTTGCTTTATAACTCAGGGCAACCAATTATACTCTTTGCTAATTTGAATAAAAACGACAAGTCTGCAATACTTCTTCTTATTGACTTTAATACATTTTTAATCAACTGACTTCGACTGTGCTTGTTCTTATTTTATTCTTTGACAGTGTGAAGGGAACTTGAATGAAATAGATTATTTTCATCCACACATAAGTTACTGATTATAGTGGTCGGTATAAATAAAAAAACACTCAGTAGTCTATGGAAGATAGGCTCAGTAGTCTATGGAAGATAGGCTCAGTAGTCTATGGAAGATAGGCTCAGTAGTCTATGGAAGATAGGCTCAGTAG
>DWJZ01009581.1:0-10622 GCA_018249125.1 Asbolis capucinus
CAGACAAGGGAACTCCTCAACAGTTAACAATACAGTTATCAAATGTTGTGTGTTTCCTTGTATTATGAATTTATAATGAAAGCTTGTGTTTTTAAACATTTTAATAAAGATAAAATATCAATATTTTATCTTCTGCTTCATTAAGCAATATTTTATCTTCTGCTTCATTAAGCAATATTTTATCTTCTGCTTCATCATTATGAAGATCAACTAATTTCTCAATTTTATTGAGTTTTTTATCTATTCTTCTCTATCAGATATGACACTGATTCCATCTCTCTGATAATATTACTAAACCATGACGTTGTGTTATCATCAATTGTAAAAACTCATCAAGGAATCTGTTTACATTGTACACATCGATAAAAGCCTCGCGTGACGTCACCGTAGGAAACAAATGACACGCGCTGTTTCGATGTTTTGTTGTGCGGTCGCTTTCAGTAATCCATCTGTTCATTATCCGTGATATGTTGGTAGATAAACTAATAGCAGTTGACAATGTATTTTTTTTCAATTTATGGATTTTTTATTAAATTTGAACGGTTATAATATTATGCGTTCATTTCCTTCTGCCTCCTCGTAACGTAGCGCATATATAATTAGAAACCTTAATTTGAAGATGATCAATAACTTCAAGCTCACCTGAATCACGGTATCGACATTTTCATCACTCGCATACAAGTTCCTAACATGATGGAACTCGGGCACTGCGGAGGCATCACGCCTGGTCTAGAAGTTCTCGCTTTGCCAAATGTCATCGTAACATAAATATAATCTATAACTCCACAAAGCGAAAATTATTTTACCATTTGAATGCCACGTTATTCATGAGTAATACAGGCTATATGAACGCGGTCGGCTCCCTGCAGTTCAAAGTAAATATCCATGCAACGCCGGGACGGGTTACATGTATAATACAGTGGGTAGTTTTGGCTGACAGCCAGGTGAGTTTAACTATATATTTGCTTCGTACTTCTTTTGTTCGCTAAGAAAATGGATTTTCTTGTATTCGGAACGAGCACATTTTTTACTATTAGATAGAAAGAAAGCATTTTGGTTTTGGATACAACAATAGAAGTTTTACCCCACCTTTGTAATATCAGTTTCAGATGCTAAAAATCCACTTCTACTTATCATAAAATAAAACACTCCAATTCACAGCACAGTAAATACCTTTATTCCACTTTAACACTTTTTATCGGCCAACTAGCATAGATTGCACTAGACAACTTGTCACCTCGATGGTTGTCGAACGAATGCCCCAGCTCCTAACTCAATCATCAAAACGGTGTTTCAACCCCACCACTCTCAAACCCTTCACCGGAAGTTGTCACAAAAGAGGTTGAGTCGAGTAGTGTTTCCATTTAAGAAAAATAAAACTACCTTCTATAAAATTATTACATACTTTCTTTTATTTTGCTGTGGTGACTTTTGTATGGCCCCACAGCCAAAGGGTAAAAATGGAACTTTATTACTACGAAATACATATGTCTATCAGTCTGTCTGGTATGGCAAAAAGTGCCAACGAGATTGAATTCATAAAAGTCTTCTCTATTAGCGCACGCGGTGCCCCCGTCAAGATAAGGAAACGGTTCGGCTGTACCAAGTGACATGTGACCCAGGACGCTACGTAGCTAGATTTATTTCCAAATTACATGAAATTTGAACCAACAATATATTATTCTTTAAATTATGTATGAAATATGCCACGACTTCATATGCGTGGAATAAAAAACATATTGTTCAATTCGTAGATTACTTATATTGTATAATTAGTAAATATGAACCGTAATAGAACATTTCAAATTTGTACAGTCGTAAAATTATTGTTTGCTTTTCAAAAAACTGCCTTAAAAATAATCTGATAAAAATAATTAAGCTTACTAAGATGTTTTATCTGATTTAAAAGCAGTAATATGTTAGGTAAGTATGTAAATACATACATACATATAATTATCCGTTTCTTTACACAAGGTTCTGAAATTAAGATATGCTAGTTTCTGACCGTGGCTTCGCCCGTATCATATCTTTAAATAATCCTGTGTTCATTTCCTACATACGAGTATGTGTATCGGTGTGCCAAGTTTCATCTTAAACCAATTTTAGTGCGTTTAAGAAACACAATCAATCATATAACCAGGATAAAATCTATTCCATGTTAATTTACTGAATGTGATCTATCTGTGTACAAAGTTTCATCAAAATCCGTTCAAGGATACTGGGGCACTATAAGGTATTTAAATTTTCGACGGACCCTAAAATTTACTGTGCTATCTGTTCTTATTAGTTTATTAAATTGCGGTAGATGGCAGTAATAGTAAAAGATTGAGTGAACTTGGCGTTCCACCCACTCTGATAAAATGTTAGTTGTTTAAAAATTACACTTATACTTGCCGTGGATATAGGACAATATTTTTACCTGTTCTAGTTTTAGCACCCTTTATTCTGCATATGCACCTGCTAGTTGAAAGCAACATTTTGTAGTTTTTAATTTTAGTTGGCAGAACGCCAGCCAGGCTACAATAGCCGGCAGGTCTCTTTGACACCTCAAGAACACTGTATTTAAAGATAAGTAATTTTTTTTGCTAAAATTTAAATGATTAAAACAGATGTAATGACAGAATTTGGCTCTAAAGCGAACTCATCGTGGACTGTGTTTTTTAGATATTTTTAACCGACTTCAAAAAAGGAGGTTTTCAATTAAAATTTATTTATGTGGATACCACATAAATGTTTTTGGATGTACCAATTTGGTTGATTCTTTATTTATTCGATAGTTGGTGCTAGTGATGTAGTTCCATTCAAATTTTAGTAATATCTGATGAATACCTTTTGATTTATACCTAATAACGTGTAACTAAATAAACTTAGCAGATTTCTATTGTACTGATTTCGAGAATGTTATAATCCTCTTATTTTATTTTTTGTCGATGTAATACTAAGGCGGTTTTTTAAGTATTGTTAGAAACTGCCTTCGTTTCGCTTCAGAAGAGCTAGTTATCGAAAAACTGACATAACTATAACAGTTAGACATATGGTATTGCGGACTTATTTGTAGATATTGATGTCCTCTATAAAACTGTAGTACTTCACTTTGCTCTATTGTTAATAATTTCCGCAGCGTATGAGATATAAGGATTATTTTTGGTAATTTTCTTACAGTATGTAACCAAATTTTACATTATCGAGGTTACCATATGCATTCAAGTGCATTCAGTGAAAAGCGGTTATTTCAATATTACAAGCAGACATTTCAACTTTATTTATTTGTAAAATTTTATATTTTTGTACTTTTTTTTTCAAATTATATAAGTTAGTGTTTGACTAGGTAACCACCTGATGGTAAGTAGCGACGTAGTATTTGATGGTAAAGCGCACTAACTTAGTAAAAGCCTATTCACTCTTGATTTCAAGACACTTACATTATAATCAAACGGAAATATCGTTATCGTATTTTGTCGAGACGAGATGTTTACGAAATATCTGCGACAAAAACTTATATATTTTTTCTTTTTATAAATACAAAATAAAAGAAATACTATGAGATACAATTCTATAAACAGTTCAATCAATAACAAATTACATTACAATTTTCTTCTGCTATCTTAAACTGTATCTTGCTCCAGTCAGTAATATGTAGTTGTGAGGAAACCTGCATAACTCTCGATCCTGCTAATATGATAAATGCCAAATTTTGTGAGGATTGGATGGATGGATGGTTACTCTTTCATACATAAAGTTATAAAAGGATATGAGTAAGATATTGTTCAGAGAAAGATTTGAATGAAAAATAAAATACTTTTTCGAGTTCGAGCAATTGAAAAGCTATGTCGGAGGGTTTCGGGTGCCTAAATGACTTCCAATACTTGGTTTAGCGACTAACCCATTTAACAATGCGCAATGGAGCTGCGTGGTGAAGTATGCTCTAGTACGAGGGGAGACCCGATCTACCCATTATGAAGCCGGCCATGTACAGCTCACGTTAAGAAATAAAACCCGAATTCCATTACCAAGCGATGGGATGCGATGATCATCTGAAAATAAACATGTTCTAAACTGCATGGAGGACGCAGTATCCATCACACACGAAGTTGACAAGTTAATAAATGAATTGCACAGACAGTTGCTACAACTGATTTTAAAATGTTAGTCGTTTAAAATTTTTGGCAACCCTATCTTGAAATGTGATATTTTAGTTTGTATGAGGCACTGAATTTACGTCATTACTATAAATAAATAGATATCTTTGAACAACTCACACACAGCCACCTGACTACAAACTTAGCGTTAGTGTATACTATGGTGATCAGACAACTGATAAACATACATAAATACCTTTAAATACATATTTATATAGATATTTACACCCAGACACACAGAAAAAACATTCCTGCTCAACACAGAAAAGTATGACCTGGGTGGAAATTGAACCCACGACCTTCGGTGTTGCGGTCAGGTTCACTAACCACTACACCAACCGGCCTGTCGTACTATAAAAATCCCTTGCTATTTCTGTCGTGACAAACTCAGAATTACTGAACTGATTTTCGTGCGATTTTCACTAGTAGACTTAGTGATTCTGATGGCTCAAGTGTATACGCGCAAATATGACGATGAATTTTGAAAATTTTGAAAAAATAAAATTAATTCATGTGTCACATAAATGTCTACTGAAATCAAACCCAGGAACTTTGTAAAAAATCTACAAACTAGACTAGACGATCGTTAAACAGATACAAAGTTTAGTCACGAAGGTAACATGTTGTAAAACAAACTCATAACGGGTCAAAAATAGAACAAAATATAGGTCAAAAACTCAACTATGTAGAAGCTGGAAAAGCTTCAGCACAGCTCCATACAAAAATGTGTTCGGGATATAAATGAAAATGCATGCAAAAATTTAATTTACACAAACGATTTTAATAAATTTACTAAAATGATAATATTGCAAACTATATTCAGTCGGCATGGTGTCCATCCATCCATCCATCTGCCTCTAGTTGTCCACTACAGTTCTGAGTCGATCTCGTAGAGAAATTCCGAGCATAGCTCTCTCCATAGCCCACTGAGAGACTTTGAGCTGGAACATCAGGCCACGTCTCAAATCCATATGACGTATAGAAAAAGAATAGCTTAGATGTCAATATCAATAAATATAATCTAACCCTGTGCTACACTTCACTCTAATTGGTTGACTAGTTTTTTCGTGAAAGAATAACAAAAGATACGAAAATATATGGCGACCGTGTTAAAGATATTGGGGGAACTAAATAGTAAAACCCACTCTCTTCTCTTGAAGACTCCTACATCAATCGGCGGAAACACCAATGTTTAATGTGTTGTGCTGGTGGTAGGGAACCAGGACATTAATAGTGTCTTTAGTTGATGTAAAGTCATTCAAGGATCGTTAAACATTACCTAATGTTTCTCGGGCTGTAATTCTGGCCTCGTTATACCCAAAATGTTAATAATATAAAATAATATTTTACACAATTTTAACCTTTCATTAGCAAGTATTACATTAAGAACCAGTTTTCATTATATCACAAACTCGCTGTTTGATCTTTCGTCTGGTATGAAATTTTGTAATTAATTTTGAATATGTTAGAATGCCACAATTGTACGAACTGAATAACAATGAAGAAAAAAAATACAATTTCCATGTTCTAAGTTACTGTTTGAATTTTCAACTTTCATCAGCGTGAACACTACACATTTTTAAAACTTTACGGGTACTCACGATTATTATTATATTGGTATTTTAAAATACATTACGGATGCGTATGAAAACTTTGGTAATGTAACCCAAGGTCTGAAGAATTACTAATAAATATCTGTATTTCGTTTATGCTATGGAAACAGGAGGAAAGTGATGTACTACAGTTTTATAGAGGACATCAATATCTACAAATAAGTCCTCGACACTATCTGTCTAACTATTACAGTTATCACAATAACTACTTTTGTCTGGTAATTGGTGGTAGATACTAGTAAGATATCGCTATTTAAATGAAAATACTTATTTATCTTTGATCAGTCGTTGAACGATCTTCAGAACAACAAACATACTTAGCTACAAGGGCTCTTATCTCAAAACTCTACATCAATATACAAATAAGTAAACACGTTTTTCATAGTAATGACAAACAACCTGCTTTTACGACTCCCACAATGTAATACAAACAAACTTTATGGGATTAAAATGGCGACTAGCAGACACGAATAATTTTACGCGAACACGCGACAAATAGCAGAAAAACTATAAGGAAATAATGCGGTCCATTTTCAGTCTTATGTCCTAGTTAATAGATATCAAATTGGAGTGGACGCAAACTGCAGGTGTGCTCAACCTTTTCGCTTAGTGAACCTATTGTCTTTATATGGAAGGCCGAAAACCGCTGCTTGCTTCTTTCGTTCCGCATTTGAGTTATTATTTACATGTCTATACATTCCTTAGGTTGGCCACATTATTGATTAACACGCGGAAAAATACAAGTCATTTTTAAAAGGAATTTTAAAGTAAAAATTTTGTGTTACATGATTTAGTCATGGCAAAGTATTTTTAAATGTAAACGGGTATTCACCATTTGTTTTTTGTTATATCGATATTTCCACACATGGGTCGTGTTCACGGCAACATTGACATAAAATGATTAAAATCGTTAGTACCCCTTTACTGTTAAAATGTCTAGTATCTGCGACGGTATTAGTTTAGACATACGGATAAGTTGATACAGAATACATATCAAATTGTATTTTGTAAAAGACTAATCTAAAAACTTAAAATAAAAATGCTAATGAGTGTCGGATATGAATTAATATAAATACAAAATAACAAAAACGATGTAGCCTGCTCTGTGTAAATGTTATATTTTCGTAGTTATTATTTAGTACCATAATTATTGTATTTGTTTCAGATTTTTGGATGTTATGTACTCGGTGAGTGGAATTTTTTCAGTATTCTGCCGGTGAAATCAGTAAATTGTTACATTTTTTTATAACAAAGACAGACAAACAGGCTTACGGCCCACCTGATGGTAAGTGGGCACCGTCGCCTATGCACACATGCAACGTCTCGAGAGTTGCAGGTGCGTTGCCGGCCTCGAAGGAAACGTTTGACACTCTTTTTAAAGAGCCCCAATTAAAGATATACCTTATGATGATCTTTTATATTGTCTTTCTCCTTAGCCTTGAGTCAACCACCTTCTCATTCTGCTCTGGACTGTCCTGAGTCGGTTGTTGGTAGGCCTGGAGTCCGTTAGTTATTATCGACCCCGTTTGCTTCGCCGTACTGCTTTTCATCTTTGTCTTTCCTGTGTGCATGTCTAATCCTTCTTCTTTACAGATAACGTGTTTTGACTCATTTGACTGATTTAAAAAAAGAGAGATAAAATATATTTATTTTGTCACTAACACAAACTACATACAACTACGAAAAATAGCCAACAGTCGCTGCTTTTCAGAGTGACCAGTTCAAATGTGTATTTGTGATTATATGAGTGCGGATGTATATGTTTGTGTACGAGTTTGTGTATGTCTCTGTGTGTGTGTGTGTTTGTTTGCGTATGTAACTCGATTTATACCTGTAAAACTTTCAAACCAAAATACCTAGGTACTGGTAGACAAGTACATATGTATGTATCTACGTCGCAGATTATGTAAGAACTCGCAAAATAAACACTATAGTCTTGTTAACTCCCTAATCCGATTTATAATCTTGTTAGCTCAGACGCTTAGTAAGAAAAGTTTTGATTCTAATTAACATTCATTACTTTCTTTCTTCTTTATATTTATCTTTGAATGGAAATAGCTAAGTACGCAATACGTATCGAAACGAAATACCAAAGTTTATGTTATATTGCGGGTAGTCACGATATATGTTTTTCGCGCCGATATTTCTACCCAGTCGCATGGATCGTAGACCCGGCTAATACGTTATTCGCCATTTTTTGATACATGAAACTCGACTCCTGTCAAAAACAGCCATTTACAGACTAAATGATAAGTGTATCAATTAGCATTGTTTAGCATCATTGGTCATAGCCAAAAAGGGTCTCACAGATATGGACTTTCTGATCGCTTTGAATTTAATTTGTGGTTCATTCTACAAATAAATGTATTTCAGTTTAATGTAAAAGATGTCTCCAAGAAGTGGTACCTGGATTGAAACAAAAAAAGTTAAAACTAAAGGGTATATTGCCATCCCATTCGAGGTCGGAGACCAGACATCGATCGAATTCCTTGGGGATCTTCCGCTTTTCGCGTTCCCATACCTATTATAATATGTATGTAGCGTCAGTGCCCATTGTCTTTATATACCTACAATATCGAATCCCACAGTTACGTTTAAGGCCTTATTATATATGTATCTATACCCAAGTGTTGCTAATGCTAATAAACGATGGTGATCACCAATGAGTGAGTGATCTGCTTGTTTGTCTGCTTTAGGTATAAAAAAATCCTGATAATCCTTGAAACATAATAAAAGCTTTTGCCCACAAAATGGTCAAGTGCAGATTGGTAGACTTCATACATCTTCGAGGACTATAATGGAGAACTCAGAAATGTAAATTAAGGAAAGTTCTAAGTTTTGATTCACCGATGCCAATGTCAATAAATAACTTGTAATACACACATAGCTTTAATAATTCCTGAGTGAGCTATTTATTATTTATTGATTAATTTTTATTAATTTTTTACAGGAAAACTTACAGTCATATATGATACTATGTTAAATTGTAAGTAAACCAAGAAAACCAAGTTTTCACAGATAGGTCGAATACAAACAATTAAAAATTAGACGAAGTTTGAAAAAAAAAGAAATTGTGCATTAGTATTGAAGAATAAAAGTTCAGGGTTAGCATACGTCATAACTCCACTAAATTGGTGTTAAAGAGGTCGATATCGGTGTTTTGTACGGTGATATTTAGAGACTTGTTTACTCCTAAAATAAACGAATTGTGCCTGTATGTACATAGTCATAGTGGGAGTAACATGTAGGGGAGCAGGTACTCTATTAGATCTGGTTCAAGTAGTTGAATGAGATGTAATAGTTCCGGACAATCTAATATGTAATTAGCAATGTTAAATAATAATGTTAAATCAGATATTATTCTGCGCTCTGAGAGAGGAAGTAAGTGTTGTCTAAGACTTCGATATGCGCAAGTTTTATCAGTGACAATTGTGCTAAATTGAAAGAAGTTAAGGAATCTCTTCTGAATATTTCCGATACGGTTGGTATATTGCTTATAGTTGAGGTTCCATACCTGAGATGCGTACTCGAGGTAGCTGCGGACGAAATTGCAATAAAAAATTGTAGTGCTTTATTATTTTTGAAGTTGGAAGATACACGCAAAATAAAACCAAGTGCTTTAAATGCCTTTTTGACGGTATTATCAATGTGCAGATCAAACAGTTACTTGAATCAGAAATTATTCCAAGGTCTCTCATAAAGTCCACTCTCTGTATAGTAGTATTATTTATAACATAATTAAATATTAACGTTTCAGGCTTACGAGTAATTTGCAAATAAAACATTTTGATCCAATCGGTTTCGAAAACAATAGTTTTGAAAAGAAATTAAATCTTTTTGAAGCTTCTCTATATATCTCATTAACGAACAACATTAAATATTTTCATATTATCTGCGTAAAGTAAGATCTTACTCGTGGAAATGCAGTCAGTAACATCATTTATAAATATAACAAATAGAAGAGGTCCTAATAAATAACCTTGAGGGGCACCTTACTTTATTAGCATTGGAGAAGAGGAAAAGCTATTCAGTACCACGGATTGGAATCTGTTGCTAATATAGGAGCAGAACCACCTAAAAAGATTACCCCTTGATCTATTCCATCAGGCTTTTGTAAAGTCCGTGTATACAACATCTACATGAGATGGCTCAGACATGTGTTTAGATAAAAAGTCGCTACATAAAATAAGATTAGACGTTTTTGATTTGTTTTTGAGGAAACCATGTTGCTCACTGATGAAAGAATGTTTAAGAGCCGAGTAAAGTTGTGTGTGTACCTGTTTTTCAAACACTTTACCAAATATGCTTAATTTAAATATAGGTCTATAATTCACCACATTATTTTTAGGTCCTTTTTTGTAAACGGGTGTTACATAAGCAGTCTTCCACAAGGCAGGAAAGACTATATTCATACTACGACATTATTATATGACGGCATTCCTAGTCTTATAACTTACCCACTCATTTTTGCATAAATAAGACGAAGTCATAAAAAACAAACATAAATCATGGTGATTCTACTCGTCAGTCGGCAACAGCGATGGCAACCATACATCGTCGGTACTGAAAGACAAGATGGCTATGGTATAAGTTATGAGCGCACGACATAGCCTACTAGACGTTAAGGTGAACTGTTTCAGTCAAAAATATTGTTTAATTGTCCTATATCGCGATGTGACGATTAATAGTTGTGGTTAGGGTCCGCCCACGGCTTCGCTCGCCTCATGTTCATAATTTAATTCCGGTTCGTTCCTATATATGTACATAGTATATTCCTGTATACCAAAATGAGCATTATAAAATTTTATGCGATTTAATTAAATTTATGGTTTACAATTTTCGTCATAGTGGCTTCCACATAAAAGATATA
>DWJZ01009582.1:0-10622 GCA_018249125.1 Asbolis capucinus
GATGTGGTTGACGGTCGCGGCGGGGGAGGGGAGGGGGCGGGTGTGAAACAAGCGGACGTGGTCAGATAAAAAAGCTAGTCCAGCATAAGTACAGGATAGGAGTTAATGTTTCTTTGTGTTGTAGTCGGATATGAGTTTCGTAGCTATAAATCAACGGAAACCTATCATGACATCCGAGTCACGTGTTTCATTGTTAGTCACTTTGACCTTAGCCCTAATATTTTTAAGGTTAATGTATTAATGCGAAAAGTATGAGGTTTTTTGTTTAATTTATTATTAAAAAATGGATTAAATTTTAATCAATAAATAAAGCGATTTACAACATAATGGACGTATATGCGCACATTACAACGAATGTCAAACTCCAAATGTCAAATCTGTTTATTTGTCGCGGTTTGAATTGACAAATAATGTTGACAAGTATAGGAAAAAACACGGCAAGAAATATAGTATAAACGTATATATTGTGTGTAATATTTGTTATAAGTTCCTCTAGAAATGAAAATCGAAGCGATATCGAAACGATACAGCATGAGAATGTCGTTAACAAAACCAATTACGAATAGAATAGAGACGTATAGCCCGTTCCGTTGAACGACCCCGGCGCTTATTCTGGAGTAAAGAGAATGAAGTTGTTTACTTGGATGTTTAGAGTATTGAAAAGTATTTTTCATGTTTCGTTTGTTCATTCTTAATGCACCCTCAAATCGTACTGCTCAAAAATATTGACAATTTATCTGATACAACTGCGGAAAATTGTATTAAATTTGATGATCTGGAATTATATTGAAAGATATACAACATTTTAAAAAAATAATACAATATGTCGACATTCTTTTTATATTAAAAAATAAAATTATAAAAATTATGATTTATTACTTTTGGTTTTTAGATATGGTTAAGTTTGATATGAAGCTGAAAACATCATGTGTTTTTGAAATTTCTTTAACAAATGAATATTAAAGAAAGAACAATCCCTGTAATCTGTTTGATAACATCATGATATGACAGATGCATTGATTAAATTAGCGACCAGAATGAGAAATAAAACACCGTAATTTTGGTCTAAGCTCTAGTGAAAAGCGCACCTAAAATGGTGGAAATTTGATAGAAGAAAAGTGGTATATCCCGTTTACGAGTACATCTTGTTAAAACAAAAGGGAAAAGCTACGCGAGAAAAGTAAATACCTACTTAAAAATAATTAATTAAAATAACCTTTGGTTATAGCAAAATTGTTCAAATATTATGGATTATGAAAAAGATATTAAAATAATTTTGATTATGAGAAAATTATTAAAATAACTTTGATTGTGGCAAAATTATTGGATTTTCCTTAATTCAGACAATATGAAGCTAAAATTATAGTCATCTAATCAAAATGGAAGTCAGTCGACTTCTGGAATTACCGTTACAGTTATTATTTTCTCACATATGCGGATCTTAGGATTATGTCATTTAGCTCTCTTGGAATAGAATCATTAATTACCATCACGTTTCCATTTTAATACCACTTTATATTTATGACATATCCGTATATACATCGACTTAACATTATTAAGTGGTATAAAACAAAATTATAGAATCGTAAAATGATAAAGGAAAGTAAGTACAGAAAAATGTAGAAACTCTTATGAAAGAATAATGTCCTTCAAGGAACTTATTAAAATTTATTAAAGTGTCAATTTATTTATTTTATTAATACAACTATCAAAAACGTCATATTAAGGAACTATTACTAACTCGTGCGGTAACTGCATTAACTGTAGTGTCTATTTAGCCTGCGACAACGATAATTTAAAATCAATTCAAAGCGAAACGAGATCGGCAAACAGGTTACAATATAAATTTTTCGTAAACCTGAAACTATAAAATTAATTTCGCGTCTCACCTTGACTTTGGGCGATATAACGTCGATAAAATAACGGCGCCTACCAGAATAGGCGCCAGATCCATGTTACGTCAGAACTGTAAATGTGTGTCAATGACGCGAGTGTGCGCGGTGACGCGATCAGCTGATCGTCTGACGTTTACTTCATTAATTATGTTATTAAAGTGTTAATTATCTGTGTCTGTTCATTGTGTATAGTCTGTGGTATTGTCGTCCAGATACCCTCCTACTAAACAGTGATAGGCTAGTGGTTTTATCGTTGGTCTCGTGAACGGGAGGTTGGGCTCAAACCCGCGAACACATTTTTTCAATATATGCATATATTGAAAATTAATTAACACTCGCTTCGGTGAAGTAGCAGATAGTTCCCGAAGAAGTTCTAGAAGTTGTCTATAAAGACAAACCGTTCCACCATCGAACGAGCCGACGAACGGCAGCATTCATACCTTCGTCGTAAACACACCGCCGGCACGTACCTCGCGTTTCGTCTCGTCTTTCATTACCCGTACCGCGAAGGATTGGAATAACTTGACCGCGTCGCGTCGCGCTTCAAGGCTTTACTAAGTGCGCTTTACCATCAAAGACTATGTCGCCACTTACCATCAGGTGGTTTCGTGGTCAAGCGCTATCTTATCTAATATAAAAAAAAAACAAAGAAACAAAGTCATAAACAAACATTCATTTTTATTACATAGACTTATAACCACTTTTTATAAACTGTGTGAATCAATAAGGACAGACATAAAAAAATGATTTTAATCATACCAAGAGCAGCTGCTATGAAGTCTCATTCTTCAGTCGTGTTTTCATGACATTGGTTGACAACAATAGCTCAATTGTGAGCTGGATCTGCACACAGGGGTTCCGTAGCGTGAGAAATTGACCTTTAAAAATATATATTTCTCAGGGTATGGAACTTCTTTATACATAATTTAATTAATAATGCACTTTATTTTATTCTAAATGCTGTTATTATGTCATCTTCCGTTGGTATTAGTGTTCAATTGGACCTCGATAGGGTGGGTGACCGCTTGTGGCAAAATCTTCAGAGGCCGTAGGTTGCTCATGAATCCCTCCACCAATTCGCACTGGACCAGCGTGGAGTATGCTAGACTTTTCTATCATGTAAAGATATCCGTGCTAAGTACTGGGCCATTAACGAGCTTTAAATTCAGGACCTCCTGTTCAAGAATGTAACGTTCGAACCTTTAGAGTATTAAACCGTATTAGGCGATAACTAATACGGCTAAATAAATTAGCATGAACGACATTATTTCTATATATTGATAGATTCAGATATTCCCCTACGTGAATTAGTTTATTTGAGATGAATTAAAGATGTACATATATGATGCTTCATATATTACTGGATTTCCAGAAAATTTACAGGCCGGTTGGTCTAGTGGTTAGTGAACCTGAATGCTACATCAAAAGGTCGTGAGTTCGATTCCCAACCAGGTAAAACTTTTCTGTAATGAGCATGAATGTTTGTTCTGTGAGTCTGGGTGTAAAAATATCTATATAAGAATGTATTTAAAAAAAGATACATATATGCTTATCACTATAGCACAAGCTATAATGCTTAGGTTGGGATCAGATGGCCGTGTGGGAGTTGTCCGGAGATATTTGTTTATTTTATGTGTAATTTAACTAGTACATTTTATTTTATTTGTTCAAGATTAATTTTATGATGTAAAAGGCCTAATGCATATATTAAGTATAGTAAGTTAGCCAAGCGGTGTAACTAATAACATTACTCGGCCTTTGGCCGTCAGGCCCTAAAATATCCCTTTTAGGGCCAACAAATCTGTCTTACATACTCCAGATTTGTAAGAATTGCAAGGGACGTCACAGATGGCGTTACTATTACCTTGTTTTAACGTGTTTCTGAACACAAATCAATCTCGGTCTGAGGACGCCATATCAAGATTTTATTTAATATAAAATTTCTCAGCATCGTACATATTTGCTACGAGTTTTGTCCCGCCACTACGTCCGCGTGGAATTTTTTTTTCTGTTTAATACAGAATGGTCATATATTCAAAAAATTCAAAAAAAATTAAATTCAAAATGAACTTCGATACAAAATGTTTCAATTATTTTTTGTGATAATAAGTAGGCTTTGTTTTTTCTAGAGTTCTGTGCTACCTCTGAATCAAAAATATACGACAACTAAACATTATTAAATTAACTTAGCTAATTATTATAAATTCGTAATTTTCATCAAAATCAGTTCTGTAAGTTAGGCGTGAAAGTGTAAAAGACAATTATTTTCGCATTTATAATATCAGCAAGGACAATTTGCTTTATCATGTGAGTCATGTTTATTATGTTACACAATCTTGAGATTGCGGTCTTACACAAACATTGGTTTGAATACGTTTGAATACCCAAAACCCTACGGAACCCTCCGAACTTTATAATGTAACATTAGAAGTTCATCCGTTACAAGGGAGTCAAAAAGACATTTAATACGGATTAACATGTGTCTACATCGTATTATGTGTAACTTGTAACTAGGCTTGTTTTCACAAGTTTTCACAAATACAATATACATATCTATGTTACTGTAAAAGCACGAACTGCGGTAAATTCTAAGATTTTCCAGTAAAATTTAAGATTTACCAACTCTTATTGGTTAAATGCCGAACGATTAGTTAATTCGAAATTTGAACACCATTCACTTAATAAATCTTAGGATTTACACACCTAACCTTTTTGGTTCTTTTTTTTATCGTGGGCAAATCCTCATGGATACCGGACTTCACGCTCCACGCAGTCTTCCGCCAAGGCTGTGCAGTCCTCCAGTACGAGGTTACGTACCTAACCTATCCTGTCAGTGACAAACCCTAGCTTATACTGAATTCTTATGGCCCGAAAAAAATCGTCCATTTTTTATAAATCCTTAAATTAAAAACTCACGTCGGTAAATACCAAAATTTTCAGGGAGAACCTAATAATGATTTGTATACGGGCTTTTGCAGTTACATCTATGTATACTGATACTAGGTGATCCAGCAATGCTTTTTTGCTGTAATACCGGAAGAGTGACAGTTTATTGCTATAAATATTCATCATGTCAAATCTTTATATTTTAAATATAAATTCAACTAGCTGTTCCCGGCTCGGTTTCATCCACATTAATTTGAGGAAAAACGTACTAAGCTTGTAAAAATGGATATTTCTTCTCTTTTTTGTGATATTTCTTTTAAATGCTCCGCTCCTGTAGGTCGCAGCATGATTTTATGAAGTCTATAACCTTCCTCGGTAAAACACAAGAAATATTTTTTCAATTCGAATCAGTAGTTCATGAGATTAGCGCGTCCAAACAATGAATAACTCTTCAATTTTATAATACTAGCATAGACAATAATGTTCAGTAATGATGTTACACTACTGATCTGATGTTGGAACCAGAAGACCATAATAATATGATCTTCGAAAAGAAACGACAACAAATATTCAGTATGTTACGAGTATGTATAAATGCTGAAATTCAGTTTCATTAGAAACGTGTCTAATCTTAAACCTTATACTTTTTATCTCCCGTTCTGTAATAGAGCATAATAAATAAATTAATTGAGTAATATAATTATTAATGCATAGTAGTTTCCAGGCAGCTAGCATCAGGTACAGCTAATCTTTCCACTGCATTATAATCTTTCTTATATAAAATATTTTAAATCTACTATGCGTGAGTGCGATCCAGGCGAAGAGTTCCGTATTATCATTATTACAAGCCACAACTGTCCCACTACTGGACAGCGCTTAGCAATTAGCGCGCTTTACCGCCTAGCCGTATCGCTGCGTACCATCTGGCGGGATTGAGGTCAAGCACTATTTTATTAAATATAAAAAAAACTCGTGGTCCCCACAATGTGAGGTGTACAGGTCATAGTTCTCCACGTTGGCCAAGTTCTTGGTGGACTTCACACACCTTCGAGAACCTAACTTTATGGGGAACTCTCAGGAGTGCAGATTTCCTCACCATGTTTTCTTTTGATGCGTGCAATGTTTGACGCCATAAAAGTATGTTTCATAAATATCTATGGCTGGGTTATCATTGCTTTTATACCGCATTTTTTATTTATTTTAAAAGAATTGTAAGATTTCAATGAAAATTTTAACAAACGTTACCACGGCAACATTCACGATGCTTCTCAATCACCAGCGTCTTAGATTGACTTCTACTTGTCTCTTAATAACTGACCGTAACGCAGGTCCCTCGCAATATTTTGAAAAACGTGGTATGAGAAGCGTGTGCGTTGATCATTAGATACTCATCGCATCGATAACTTTTATATAGCCACCTGGATTTTAAAAACCAACACAGATTTCGGGTTTGGAATACAAATATTCTAACTTCTGATGTGTTTGGTGTCTCATGGGCAATGGTGACCACGTAGCATCACGGTCGTTTGCTCGTCTATTGGCTATTCCCAAAAAAACCTACAGAATCCTAATAACATTGTCGGTCAACGTTTTGCCTTATCAGCGAGGTCAGGGCGAAAATTAATTTTTCCCTTATTTTACCCAAAACAGCGGTGATTAATATCTCTTCGCGTCTGTGGGCGACGCGAGCTATACGGGTATAAATTCGATAATGTGAAATTTTCTTTCAGTTCGGAGAGATTGACGGAAACATTGGTATTGGGGTATTCAGAGATCTGTAGAAATAATATAAAGAGAAAAGATTTGATTGACGAAGTGTAACACAGTTATTTTTTACAGAGTAACCAAGATGCGGTGCCACAGAGCGTTTCAAGTTGTGTGTGTCCTCGCGTTCCTTACTTCTATATGTGAGTATATTTTAGTTTTTTTCTCCCAATATGACATAACTCTTGAACTGGTGGCTCGGAGGGTAGTGTAGTATACATTTCTTTCATTTCCTGTATAATGACAATCTACATACATCCTCTTCATGTCACCGCCTTTCAGTCTCATCTTTCCTATTCTTCTGTCACCCTGAAGATGTTACTGTGCCTGTGGTCAGTTGTTATTGATTCCAGTTGACTGGCTGGTTGGTCTAGTGGTTAGCTAACCTGACTGCTACACCGAAGGTCGTGGATTCCCACCCAAGTCAAACTGTTCTGTGATAAGCAGGAATGGTTGTTCTGTGTGTAAATATCTTTACAAATGTATATTTCAAAATTATATTTGTATGTTTATCAGTTTTCTGATCACCATAGTACAAGCTATCGCTTAGTTTGGGGTCGGATGGCCGTGTGTGAGTTGTCCGGAGATATCTATATATTTACTATAAGTTGCATCAGCGCTATACCACATCCCATGTTTCTCTTACCCGTGTGTGCGGGTCCATTCCTTCCTGGTAGAGAACGCATTAGTGACCCAGTCTGGTCTTTTAACGTCGGGCGGTGAATTTTATATATGAAGACATAAACGGATATAAAAGGTACTTATTATTAAGCAACGTTATATGCAAAATCGCATTTTTGACTTACGTTTTTTAAATTTACTTTATTGGCTGGTAAATAATTTTAAAGCCACGTTCTACTTAAAAATCCAGTTATTTCAAAATAATAAGTTATTTTGAAATAACTGTATTTGGAGCGAAAAATACTCATTACAATTGGAAGTAGTATATGATGTAATGAAGACGGTCTTTAGCCTAGTAAAGTGACTGTGTTAGTCCCGAGTTCGATTTCCCACTGTAGCCATTGTATGTATGCGACAGATAGACGTTTATTTTTAGGGCGTGGGCCCATCATCTATCCATCCGTGTTTAATAGGGATTAAAACTATAATAAAGTAGACACTTCAAAGTATTCACCTTCTGAGATTGGAAATTATTTAAATAAAATAAATTTTATAGCATGCAATAAAAGACGTATTATTTGTAACTGAGTAGGAACTCTCCATAGGAGTTTCTCGCAGCTTCTTACGAGGCCAAGGTTGGTCTCTCGAACAGGAGGACTTGGGTTCAAAATTCGAACCCAAGCTCAAGTGAAATTAACTCGTTTGCCTGTTTGTAATAGACAAAACTGCTTGTAATGTAACATGGCCGTCATGTAAAGACAAACATCGTAACTCACTTTTTAGCAATTACAATCATAATTATTTAATAATTATGTTCGTTACTCAAAATTGCCAAAAAGTGTGTTACGATGTTTTTCTGCAGGTATCAATTTGCACGAGCGTAACTCTAAAAGGAACGGGGTACAACCAGATTAACCCGTATTATAACTTTCACGTCTATGACAGTGAAAGGGTTAGCCACTCAGTCGACATTGACACAAAAACTTTATATAAAATCTGCACTAATATATTAATATTAATTTAAGTTCAATTCGCTTCGGTTTCGATCTGTGTACGTATAACTGAACAAAAATGATGTACTCCTTTCTAAATTACGCAGTGTGTGTAATTGTTTAGTGTGTTCAAGTTGAGAGAAAAGCTTAACTAAATCAGGTAATTACATTAGCTAATTATTTAAGACGAGATTACCACTTACATTCAGATGGTAAAGTGGATAAACATTAATTTATACAAAGTAAAAAAGAATATTAAATTTGGCACAGTTAAAGTTTCCACTGAGAAGGTGTCCAGATTCCTAGTATTCAAGCTAAAAATGCATGGGAAATACATTAAAATACAAAATAAAAACATTAAACACACTCCTATACATTTGAAACCTAGCAAATTCAGTACTGTCAATGTCAATTTATTTTTGAATTGAAATATAGTTTAATTTCCACTGAAGATGGGTCCTCTAGTACATATAGTTAGGTGTGAATACTAAAATCAGTGGTAACCTCGTTAGGCTTGTAGTTTGAACGTTGTTCTCTCGAATGCAGGTCCTGGTATCGAATCTTGCGCGCACCTCAATCTTCAAAAGTATGTGCTTTTATAAGTTAATTATCACTTGTTTCGGTGAAGAAAAATATCGTAAAACCTGCACTCCTGAAAGTTTTTCATGAAGTTCTCAAATGTGTGATGTAGACCAACCTGTTAGGTAAGTGTGGTGTGGCCTTAACCAGGGCTTTTAAACCCCAAGCCCGCGGGCCATAATGTGGCCCGCAAACGGATTTTTGATGGGCCGCGCAAGTATGTTTTTAAAACTTTTTAATTATGCCAGTCCTGAGAGTAATTAAGGAATTACTAGTGGCCCGCAGTAAATTAATCATTCCTCAGTTTGGCCCGACTGTCAAATCCTTGGCTTAAACTATTGTGTGAGGAGATTGGAGCTCAGAGTGAGACTGTTATGGGTTGCAAAGATGAACTAGTTGACCCAGCCGACTTTGCTCTGCAATATTCCTTGACGATCTCGTATACAAACAATGCTGTGAAGTTTTTTGGGTGTGGTTGTCTCTTGATCTAAATTTAAGGTAACATATGTATAGACGTTTTTACAAGCTTTTATTTAACTTGCAGTGTCTGTTTGTACATTAGTATGTTAGTATATTGGTACATTGGTTTGTTATAGGTCAAATATTGCAAACTTTGACCCACCCTCTTACATTACGGAGCTGAAATTTTGCATAAAGTTTTCATCCCGATGGCAATGTATTTTTATGACAAGCATGACCTGATACTAAATTGAGGCTTGGCTCCAGACAAGAGAAATCAACGGTTAACAATCCAGTTATGAAATTGGTGTGTTTTTTTGTATTATGGATCTATAATTAAAGATTGAATTTTCAAATATTTTTAATAAAGCTTGTTTTAAATCGATTCAAAATTAAAATATGCAAGTTTTTAAGAATTTTGACAAAGGCTGATTGGTTTATATCGGTCCTAAGCTATGAACTGAATTGAGAAACATCGGGCGTCCATCATGACAGATGAACGTATGTTCTCGGGTTCATGTCACATACAACAACGTAAGCTTATTTTCTTGGATGCGCTACGCCCATCCTGCGCTTTCTTACGTGGCTTATTAACTATCATTTTCGCTCAGTTATTTTATGTTATCCGTTACAGGCAGGTGGCACGTGGCCACATGTTTAATAAAAGGCGGAACTTCCCTATTTGTGTTTGTTTAACACTGATGCAATTAACAGTTTTCCGATGTTTGTGTGCGTCTGGCAAAGAATATAAATGTGCAGAAGTGATTGAGTAAAGATCTTGGCTGACAATCGTTGATATCTAAATCTACACTTGTCCTACTAAAAATTTAAATGCGACAGTTTCAGAGTATGTATGTTTGTTTATTTTTCATGCAAAAACGACAGAACAGATTTTATTGAAATTTCGCACACAAATACATTATAGTCTTCAATAATACATTGCTTACTTTTTATCAAAGTATACCGGAAAGCTGCTACGAAAACTAATATTTTATAGAGGAAAGTTTTATATATTTGTAAGTTTGTAACGAATAGACCCAAAAACTACAAGATCAATTTTCAAAATTCTTTAACTTTTTTTACAATACCCCAGAGTAATAATGTATTTATTGGTTTTAAAAAAAACTGCTTATGCACTTCAGCGAAAGTAAACTTCTAAGTTTATCACACAATGTAATCCACACTGACATCCGACACGCCGGGATGACCCGCTGGTAGTGTTTTATCCCGAAACCAGGTCGTATTGGGGCGGTTTAGAATGCTCCAATCCCATGTTGGCCTAGGGTATCGTAAAAGTCGTACAGAAGTCAGCTGCTCGGTGGTAGGGCTTCGCGGAAGGAGTAGCCCGTCTGGCTGGCTACCACCCTCTTGGTTGAATCAGCCGCCAAACGATTTGTCGTGTTCCGGCTGAGGGCTTGAGAGCCAG
>DWJZ01009583.1:0-10622 GCA_018249125.1 Asbolis capucinus
TAAATAGATATTTCTATTACACACCCAGACACACAGAACAAACATTCCTGCTCATCACAGAAAAGTTTGATCTGGGTAGGAATCGAACCCATGACCTTCGGTGTAGTAGTCAGGTTCACTTACCACTAGACCAACCGGCCTGTAATTTTTCCTTTATAATTGTCCCTTATAATTGTTTTTAATTCTATGTAGGGACAAAATCTTTTTTATTTAACTGGTTATAGTAAAAATATCAAAATCGTGTATATCTAAAGTCAACAATAGATATTTTATAGATATATACATGTTAGCTATCTCAATCGGTGTCTCCGTAGGGAAAGGTGTGAGCACTTGGTTTCCGGAGACCGGCGCCATTGACCTGACCCATGTCAATATTGCATAGCATCGTGGGTCCTTTGAAGCCAAGGCAAATAATACTTGTAATATTATAATTTGCAATATGATATACTTATAATTGCCTCGACTTTTATCACCCGTACCGCGAACGACTGGAATAAATTTCCCATGTCGGTGTTCCAGTTCGATTACAAGTGTTCAAGACAAGAGTGAATAGGCTTTTACTAAGTTAGTGCACTTTACTATCAAAGACTTCATCGCCACTTATCATCAGGTGGGAACGTAGTCAAGTGCTAACTTATTTATGGTAAAAAAGTATATAAACGTAAATGTAAAAAAATGGGGATTAATTGTTTTTTGTGAAAATAAAAAAGGTGAAATACGATGTTCTGTCATATTATCTTTTGAGAGTTAAAAGCAAGTGACGTCAAAATTTATGATCCATCAATGAAAATATTATTATATTGACGTAAAGTTAACAAAACGGTGACGTCATAAAAAGACGCAGTTACCATCATATTTTGGAACGAAAAATGTATTTTCAACGGTCAACTTTAGAAATAAGATATTTTAGAAATATATTTTGTATATAAAGGGAATAAAAATATCAGACCATTTTTTTCTAAATCAGTCACATTGCTTATTCCATAAATTCGCAAGTCTATTAGTAAAAGCCTTGGAGCATTTTTCCAAGATCATTCTAGCCTATTCTTTAAACCACTTTTCCTATCAGTGAGAACGGCGTTATACAAGATCACGAAAAATCACGAACATACTTCTCAATATAACAACAGACATACTGAAGTTTACACACTAGCATCCGAGAGTACATTCGGCCACCGGACATACCGGACCGGACGCAACCCACGTCCGTCAATGCTTTTGGGGTATTTCAATGTTCTCAAATGGCATTGTTATGAAAATTCACGGACAAGTCAAAATAATGCCGCGGTCTTTGGTGTGCTTCTGTATGAATCGACCAGTTCTTAAACTCGTATATTTCTATTTCTGTGACATAGCATAATTACATATCTATGTTGTACACAACTTTTGTTTTTGCCAGTTTATACAATCAAAATTTTATATTTCTTTGTTTTAAAAATCAAAACATTTAAATTGTAAGTCAGGATGAGGATAAAATAATTGAAAGCGATTGAATTAATGCAGTTTCAATTATTTTGGAATGTACTATTTTAATTAGACAAATTTTTGGAGTACGACACGAACATACATATGTATATTACATACATCTAAACTACTGGGCTCGGTTCTTCACTCACAATGTAACAGGTAACAGGCCATCTAGCTGACTGCTCCGCTGATCAATTGTCCACCAAGTGCAGATTTTACATTTAAGTCTAACTAAATACATAACTACTATGTTTTATTTAGCCTACCGTATCAAAAACTAGTAAATTTTTAAATTTCAATTTAAGATAAGCACAATATCAAATAATATCAGCCACAAGAGATTATTCACTTATCTCAATAGAGTTTTCATTTTCGCCAGTATTTGAGGCGGAACTGCATTGCGACTGCGGTAATATAGTATCTGCCCACGTTTTGACACCGGCGTGGGTGTGTGTACACGCTCCTTTATTGAAAATAATTTATTTGGTGCGTTTTCAAACTTACAACCGACGTTCTTTTATCGATGCGCATAATTGATGTTGTGATTATATTACGTTAAGTATTTTATATTTACATATTTAGGTATGCAGAAATCTCAAAAATACATTAAACAAACCAATACCTATCACAGAGAATTCTAAACAAAGATGCAAAAGTCATCAGTACTCTGTCTCCTACCATTTTAGAGTCTATAAGGGGCAAACACACTCACAAACAAAAAAAAATCTTTATATATATCGATATAACTATGTATAGATAGAGAAAGAAAGAGTTAAAGGAACACAACAAATCGAGCTTTATAATACATACACGGTACCAAAACCTACCCCAGAGAATTCAAAACAAAATTTCTAAAGGCATCAGAGCTCTATATCCTACCATTTTAAATCTTTATATATATGATATACAAATATATACATATTTGTCTGTACATATATGTTATAGGCCAAGATGCCTGAAATAATTGGAATAATAATAACATCTATATATAGAGAAAGAAAGAGTTAAAGGAACACAACAAATCGAGCTAACACGCTTGCAACAAGCCATTCCATTGATTCCATTAAAATTTACAATGTATTTAATTACTAAAGTAATTTGCGAAGCCGTACAACGATGCAGTAAGGTTTCGCTAACTCATTCACACTTGCACCTCGCTGCAGTATTTTAATTATAAGACTTGCGTAAGTCGCTGACAGTCGATATGTTAAAAGGTTTATTTTAACGCCAAATACACTGTTTGCTATGTAGTTCTTGCAGTCTAGTAGTTATGTTTTAAACTGGAGTTTAAAAAGGTAGGTAAAAGATCTGCTACTGAGAAAAGGTGTTACAGGGTTTGATATACTTTTGCGTGTTGATAGTTTTTACCCACAACTACGAGTAATTTGTTGATAAAAAGTAGCCTATGTGTTTTTCGAGACTTCAATCTATCTGTGTGCTAAATTTCATTCAGTTTGGTTTAGTATTTTTTGCGTGAAAAGTTAACAAACATCTGTACATCTTCACAAATTTTCAAATTGTACTAAATGTGAAAGTTTGAGGATGAACGGATGGATATTTGTTACGCCTTCACACAAACACTACTAAACCAATTTGAATGAAATTTAGCACACAAATAGATTATCTGGAATAACACATAGGCAATTTTTTCACCATACCACGCAGGTGAAATCACGGGCGAAAATTGGTTTATAATAAAAGTATGAGTCCAACGAAAAATCTGTACCTATCTACATATATTAAAATCAATTTGTGTAAAATAAAAAAAAAGTTAAAAACAAAACTTTTCATTCGACAGCGGCGGTTAATTCGTTCCTTGCATTTGCCACGAAATTTTATGCCAGCATTTAATTATGTTCTATGAAAAATACTGCATTGAAATGAAAACTTTTTGTCCGACTTTAATTACTGCCTTTTCCGTTAAAGAACGAGTTATTACGAAAGTTAATTACGAAAAAATTTACATTATACTAACAAAATATCAGTTATTATTTAAATTTAAAATTCGAAGCGTATTTGTAAAATTATAGTCTAGAAGCTGATTTGAATGGTATACTAATTTTAAAATTGGAATTGCGCTTAGGTACATTATATGAAGTAATTTACACGGAGAAGAATCTGGCTAAGTACTTGAAGAATTTAGTTCTCTTAGGCTATAATAACAGCTTGAGTAGCTTGAAAGAGATATGTAAATTTTCGTAACAAATCTGTAACTTTGAGATCTTTTAAGAGAGTACAAACAAGTAGGAGCTTACTGTAATGAATTTGAAGTTATTTCTTCTGAGTTTAGTACCTGACTAAGGTACCTGACATCGTGATTTCATCGTATATTAGTGGTAAAAAATTATATCCTCACTGAATCGTTCTTATCCTGGCAGCATAAAACTTCTGGACACACTAACCATTTCACCAAACCGCATTATAGAAGCTTGGTGGAATATGCTCAAGGCCTCCTCAGGATGAGGAGAAACCCGTGCACAGTACAAGTGAAGCCCAATATACTGCCCAGAGCATCTAGTCAACCATAATTCCTAAGAACAATATCGTACTATTATTATAAATGCAAAAGTTTGTGATGACGGATGGATGGATGTAATAATGTTTGTTACTCCTTCACAGAAAAATTCCTGAACTGATTTAAATTAAACTTGGCACAGGGTTAGATTGTAGTCAGGAATAACTGACTACTTTTTATCAAATTACACGGACCCTGGCTATCTTATAAATTGTCAAATTAGATAGTTCTAGTCGAATTAGAGAAAGGTAACAGCTATTACAAAAGTCCCATCTAATCCATCTGCTAGCGGTGTTCAGATGTAAATCGTGAGTTTATAACGCGGCGTGTCTGCCGCTGGTATGTTTTGCATATCGCACGAGCCAATATCACATTTGTTGCGTGACAAGCTTACAAGCACAATTTCTTCTTCCTTGGTCCGTTTGCGGCTTATATCTGCGTCGATTGCGGCTTCAAAATGTTTGTTAGTTTGTATTTTTGGTTTCTCATCTATTTCGGGTTTGATATTAACATTTGCACATTTAGTTTTAAAGTTTATATTGGTAATATGGTTCGTATTGAATTTGAAGTTGGATCTCATCGTCAAAGTTTTGAATATAAATTTTGCTTGTTAAAAAATAATAAAATCTGCATCTTTGAGTTTTCTTAGTAGCCTACTGAATGGTAGCAGGTGTTCGTAATGTACTTCATCTTATTTCTTATATAAAGGGTATGTTTAATATATGAATAGAAAGTCTTTCCCTGTCTCTTTCTCTCTTCTTGTCTATATTTCTTCTTTTCTATTTTTCATCTTTGAAAAGTCTCATTCTCCATCCAAAAGTTCTAAATAGTTGTAATGATTACTAACATCAACGACGCACGGCCCAAAAGCATGCCACACTGCATCGAAATCAACCATTATAGCAAATTTACATAACAGTAGACCATCCTTTTTTGGACATGCAAATGATTATCTAAGAATATGTCGCACGCACTGAGGGAGAATCCCAGTCATATGCAAAGCGATTTCTCTTGATGCGTCAAATCGTTATGTGAAATTGCAAATTAGTGGGCTCGCTTTGTAGTTCTTGAACGGAAGGTAGTGATGATGTGTTGGATAATGCTGTCGATTGACTTCTTATTGAGTGAAATGTCGTTACGTTCTATGATGGGATTGTGTTTGATTTGCTAACGGAAATTTGCTGTTTTGGTTACTGTAAATAAACGAATGATTTATGTTCATACATACAAATGTAACTCCGCACTTTAAACGTTAAGTAAGCTGTTGCTTTTAATGACAAATTGAATAATTTAAATTTGACTCGAACTGCTTGCGTCGTGGTTCACTTCAATCGAAAACCGAATCCTTAAACTCAGCAAACTATTTATTTGTTACAGATATCTGCGACACCTGGATATCATCCCTATGAATTTAAGGCATTTCAAATGTAAAAAGCTAGTTTAACCTCGTTAATAAGTTCCAGATCTTTGTTCAAAATAGACAAATATCAAATGTACAAAGTACACAGTATGAAGAAATAGTCTCTAATAAGTTAATTTATATGGAAAGTGTGAGATAAAACTGTGTTACTGTATCTTTTGTGCCCATTATTTCCTGTAATGTCTTTTACAAGGTAAACTTTCCAGTACATTAAGAGGCTATTGCCACGTAATATATCTGGGGTTCGTCGTTGATCGTATGCAAATCAGAACATTCTTTAGCACGCGTCTTTTCGAACTATTTAAATGCAAAGCCTACCTGGAAGATGGTGCAAAAGAAATTATTAATTGTCTGTTTCGTATGCTAATTTTGTTGGACATCTAGCACGCGTTTACCACGAGTGTTTGACACGCATTCAATTTACATATTTTTGAAGATTATCCATTGAACATTAGGAAGCGTGCGATGTACAAAAGATTTGTATTGGCACAAGGTCTTGATGACAGAGTGAACACGAGTTTATGGAAATATAAGGTTTTTATAGTTTTTGTTATGGAGATTGCAAATCAAGTATGCTTGGCCCTAACTTAAAGAAAGACATACGGGATTTCTTTATTAAGTAATCTGTCGAACATTACTCTGCAACATTTTTTTTTTCTCTTAGCATTTCCTGGATTGTACCTTATTCAGGGAACTAATATTTATAAATACTCATAACAGTACTTAAATTGACTATATCGGCAATTTAATAGCCGTAGGTAGGATCAGTTTTATAATTTTTTGGACTTTGATAGTCACTAGACAACAGAGCATATATTATGTATATCATTAAAGTTAAATGTTCTGCTGTTTTTATTCCCTTTAGTAACACACCGTTCACGTATCTAGACATCATTGTACGAGCTAGAACAAATGGCATTCAGGAATATGCATCGTCGGAGAAACTATGACGTGTTTCCAAGCAATGTTTTCAACGTTCATATCGCCACAATTAGGTTTTCAGTCCACACAGAGATGGGTAGTTTCACGGCGCTCGCTCCGACAATAACCATATATTGTTTATTATTTGAAAAGTTTACTATCAAATTTGCAACCAGGGCTGAGTTTTCGCATGCGTCACATTTATTAACATAAATAATACAGCCTAATCATTTACTATAGAAATTACATAATCTGCAACCCAAGCTATAAGAACCGTAACGGATCGATCGAAAGTCGAATCTAAACAGTAGAAATTTGAATATTTTTTCAATCAATAACCGATATGCAAATGTTCAAAAGACATTATTCGTTCGTACAACAATGCTTCGACCGTTATCGCAACTAAAATTTTCATCAAAGGAGCCCAAATAATAATTGATCGGAATGCATTGTTGCGAATGATACACGGTCGGTCCCCTTGGAGTATCGAGAGGTTAGGAGAATCCAAAAATTAACCAACGATAGGTCGAAATTTAATTTCACGATCCGATACCTGCCCTCGACAAAAGTTCTGTAATCAAATTATGCAGCCGATGCCACTATTGTTGCGTCTGTGCATAAATTCGAGGCACTTCTTTGTAGACACTTCGAAGGGTTTAAGAGCCTCACTGTCATAGAAAAGACGATGTAGCTATTGAATTAGCGTGTGGGAAGAAGGGTGACCTTGATGATACTTATCAGGTAATTGTTACGAATTGCACATGGCGATAACGTATCTCAGAAACTTGAAATCACTTCGAGATACATCCATCGGTTTGCTTCCAGAAAAATTTGAATGAGATTAGAAGTCAAAAAGTACCAATCAGCTGTAGTGACAGATCGCACCCTTCGTGGAAACAAGGCGAATATCGAATTACAAAAAGTTCGTTATAAAAAGAAACCGTTACGATTACCAAAAGGTATGACAACGAGAGGGTGATCCAATTTAGCAAAGCTCTTAGTAGTAATGATGCGCCGTACGAGCGTTGCATACTATAGCAAGAGAAAAGAAATTTTAGAATCTAACATTGATATGTAGATGAGATGGCACAGGTAGCGAAGGGTGTTATTGAAATTAGAGATACAAATGAAATTCGAGAATATCGAAGTGTTATCGACATCGACGTCAACCGCGGCGGGACAGGTGATGTGGAATAATGCAACATATCTAACCTAACAGCAAATTACAACTAACGGAAGATATAGGCGTGCTATGTTATTACTACTTGACGGTGTAATGATTGTAGTTTGAATTGTCATGTTGAAATATCTCAAACCGAAGCAATTTCATAATAATTTGCCTTAAATAACGCAAAATAGGCTATAATTAGCATGGATTAATTAAAAGATTATCTCAAAGGAGCAACATCTCCACTTACCATCAGGTGATTAAATTAAATTAGGATAGTGGTCAACCACAAATTTATAGAAAGTAAAAAACAACAATATCAAAATCAACTTTAACTACCTGCCCATAAAGTTATGCCTAAATAGACAATGCTTGTTGACTTTGAAAACGTTCACCATACCATGAATAGAAATTTAAAGACGATACACTAGTTTTATATTTCAGTCATCTTTGCATATGAAAGGTCCACGCGTGTATTTACATATCTTCCCAATTGGATGTGTATTTTATCTATGCTTTTTATTAGAAGCTATTTGATTCCCTTAGCACGAGACATATAAGGTACGTGTCATGATTCTCCATTTGCATAAGTACGGCACGAGGCTAATATTTTTGCATATGAAGATAACAGTTCTTCGAAGTTGCACGTTACAATATCAAAATCAAGGTTTCACCTTTCACTGTTCTTGTTCGGTCGATTCATACAGGTTAAGTAGGTCCTTAGTACTTTTATTTATTTGTTTTGTGTTTGATTGTTTGTTTGGTGTCTAAGACTCTTTCAATTAATATACCTTATTTATTATCATGCCTTTTTTAAGCTACATAGGTAATGAGCAAAATGTTTTTATTCCTATGGTTTTGATTTTTAGTATCCGGATTGTAAGGTTAGGTTAGGTTAGGTTAGGTTTAAATCAAATGTAATATAATATACCGACAAATATAAAATAATATAACGTCTTGTAAACAGTTCTATTGTATTAATAGAATGTACAGAATACTGAACACCATTTGTATACCAGTAAAAATATTTTTACGTTATGGTTGAAATTTTATGAATTTGGACAATTTATGAAGAAAAATTCGGTAAAACTAAAAGGCAACTTCAAGCATCGAATCGCCTGATACGTCAACACTATTTAAACGAAATCCGCGAACATGCAATTAGAAAAAATATTCATTGCAATTTCGTTGCAATAAAATTTGTTCCAAATTCAAAAAGCTAAAGAGAACAAGAAAATGTTTAAAAACCTTAGCAATTTGTCAGTGTTCTATATCGGGCGAGGCTCAGTCAATAATAAAAAAAATTCAGCACTTTTTTCTCCTTTTCGGGTAATATTAAACACGCAAAGCTTCGTGGACTACCTTTGTGGAAGCCTGAAGACGGTATACATTTCATTATTTACTTATGACAGAGCAAAATAATGCTGCAAAAATCAAATTAATTGCCTATAACTCGTGTTGCGACTTCATTTGCCATAATTTTCATTTTTATTCCCTGCACTTGGAAACAAATTGTGGACTCGTTAGTCTTTATGCTTTGAAAAATTGTCTCGACATGAAAAATATCATGATTACGATGTGACACGACGTTATCACAATTTTTTTGCTTGTTTGAAGGTAAAGACAACGAAGAAACCAATGTTAAAATATTTGGGTAGTTTCATTTATTTATACAAAAAGTTTTAACCTCTTTTTTTTTCATTTATTCAGATTTTTTTTCGGCCTACCCTATTTATGCTTGATGCTATGTTTTGTTGCTCTGCTGTTGTGGTTGCTTACACTATATACTTATGAATATTCCTGTCTACCTAAAAATTTAAAGAAATCTGATACCATATTCGAATTTGCTACGATCTCGGCCATGAAATCAACATCTTTCCATCATAATGTGTTTATTAGGCTTTGTTGTTTTCATTATATCGAGACAATGTCACACGATTGGCTAGTGATTTCATTTTGTTATAAATTTTTATGTCTTGTAAGTGCTTAGTTTAGTTAATTTAGCTATTACTAAGCTAGAAATTAGTTTCTTAAACATTATAAATATTTTAATTTTAATTACTTTCAATAATTATTAACATTTTCCTCCTTGGTTATTGGTATCTTTTACATGTTTGAGTATAGAAAATAATTTCCTGAAAGCAGAATTAAACATCCAAAGGTTTGCCACTCATGGGTAACAAAAATATTAAATATTTTGAGTTGTCCCTAAGCTTGTTATTTTTCAAAATATAAATACTACGTGCAAGACTTTAGTATAGTTTTTATATATTTTAAGTTTTATTAAAAAAAATTAAGTACACATATTGGTGACATAGTGCAACTTACTAAGATGTAATATTAAATAAAATAATAATTCCATATCCAATACAGAACTTTTATCAACACTTGCAATATACAAAGAAAAAACAGTGTCTATATTTTTTCTTTAATGTTTCATAAAATTCCTAATAGTTTTAAATTGTAATGCTAACCAGTGCTGGTTCGTCAAATCAAGTCAAGAAGAAGAATTAGGTTTTTGAAAGTACTTTGGCATTCATAGCCTGTACTCACCATACGTTCCAATGTATTAAACAAACAATCCTACGATTTGCTTTCATTTAAAAATCATACAAAATATGTATCACATTTTAATATACATGATTTTTGGATATTTGGAAATCCCAAAACTTATGTCATTCGTCCAAAGTCTTAATATTATTATAAATTGTTTTATTTTGGGCTTGTCTATGACCACATAAGCGTGGGAGGAGATGATACAACGTAAAAAGAATTTGTCCTCATAACTATGACGCCATTAATAAGATTATATTTTTAGCAACTGCAAGAATTGCTTGGGAATACTCCGATGTTTATGGCATATCCAACGAGGCTTTCTACTCCAACAAGAATTAATCAAATCAAGTAACCCCAACCCACTACTTTCCGATATAATTAACACTTACATGTATGCGTGCTGGACAATACGTGAATGATCTTCGCTTGTGTGTGATAATGAACGATTATAGGAGAGCCAGTTAGTTCCAGAATGGCTTTAGCGTTCAAACAGTGATTCTGATTGGAACCTTTTTCCGTGATGTTATGGGCTATAATTTGAGTTGTAGATCGGTTTATAATACGGTAGCGTTTTC
>DWJZ01009584.1:0-10622 GCA_018249125.1 Asbolis capucinus
ATGTAAACTATAAAAAGCACAAAATTTTTATCTTATCCAGTTTAATCATCCCAGGCGAACCTACAATCGAGATAAAATCTATCCTGTGTAATGAACACAGGATCCTGGATCTGGTCTATATGTGTGACAAGTTTCATCTTAATCCGTACAACGGTTAGCGCGTGAAGAAAAGACAAACATACAAATATTCAAATATCTAAACACCTTCACAAATTTTCACATTAATAGTATTAGTGGGATACTAGTAGGGGTGTACTTAATTAATATGTAATATGGGTAAAATTTTCCAACTAATAAAAGGTATATAGCCCACTTTAAGGATCCCTATTTCTATCGGTCGAGGGTTCATAATTTAGCTTAAGTACTAGTTATTTTTTAATCTATGTGCTATTAATTTAAAAGAAAATATTCAGATTTGGTGAAACTTATTTATTTATTTATAAAAGCACGTAAGAGTTTGATTAAATACGAGATCTGCGCAAATTCCCGACACACCCTTAGCTCGTTATACCCAACCCCAGTACAAAGAGCGTAGGATACATCAATGGGTAAAACGGTAAACATCATACAACATGTACAGATATCTCATAAATTTATTCTGGACACGCTCCAACATAGCCACATACTAAGCCTCTTGAGGAGACTATATTACTGCACTGTTTTCCAGATAACTCCTGGCCAGTGCGTCATACAGCACCTTGAGCGCGACTATGTTGGTGAAACCCCGCGATTGTCTCAGAACCAACGCAAGGTTCCTGTACGCCAGTTTACATATTTTTGTAATGTGATCGCGATAATTCATTTTAATACTTACACCTAGATCGCGAACCTGCGATACTCTCTAAAACGGTACGGCATCCATCGTATATTCGTAGTGTAATGGAGTTTGTACTCGTGTGAATGTGATAATAGTGCAATTTAAAATATTTAAATTGTAATCTCCTCTCGCGACACCTCGGTGTCTTGCTGTCGCTTTTCAGAGTCCTCTCTATCCAAGATTGGGAGCAATAACTTGAGATCATCTGCAAATAGCAGACACGTGCTGTATTTAACTACATTACGTGTATCATTGATCATTATTAAAAATTTGAGAAGCCCCAAATTGCTGCCCTGATTCACCCCAGATCCAGTGTAGTGTATTCAGATTGTATGCCATTGTAGTCCACATATTTCTTCCGATTTTCCATGTAACTATCCAAAAAGGTGTAGTAGATGAGAGATCCAATTTTCGCTAGTTAACTTAGCAATACGTCATTGTCAACCGAATCAAATGCTTTTTTTTAAATCAAAGTAAACTGAATCTACTTGCCCGCCAGCATCTACTGAAGCATCTACTACAGCAGTACTACGACCAGGACGAAAACTGCGCGCACTTGCGCTTGCACACTGGACTGGACGGCGGACTCGAATACTTTTGCCAGCGTCGACAGCACTGCCACTGATCTATACTGTTCCGCAAGCACAGTGTGATAATCAGCTTTATAGAAATTCTACCTCGATTGAGTATTGCTTTCGTCCTTACCGATTGAGGACTCATTGTGGCATCCGATTTCCTCCGCCACACGGCCGCGCGCGGTCAGGCACACATCCATCAAAAGTGGCTGGTGTTTTGGGTCGATTGGCACTGGTGTTCAATTTATTCTACTACTGTTATATCACCATTAAAACATGGTCTCAATACTAAATCCAACTGACGCCTATACAATTAGGTATATTATAACGCTTAGTGCATTTGCAAAAGGATAGAAAACATTAAAAATAATAATTATTATTAATGGAACAAGAATATAAATTAAAATCACCGATTAACGATACTTTATCATATATAGAACATACATTTTCTGTTATGCTGAATAAAATCATATATTGATTCTCAGAAGTGCCTGGTGGAATATTTAAAAAACTACACAAAAACAAAAACTTATTCAATAAATGTACTGTCCCACAAATTATTTCAACCAGAGGCACTGACACATTTGTCACAAATACTCGACGCAGCTCAAATCGATGAGTTGCTTCTAAAAATTTACTGTAAATTTAAGGCAGTTTGAGTCAATTTAGTTAAAACAATAAGATTCAATCCAACTTTAATACAGTTTAAGTTTGGATTAAGTACAATTGTAATACGAGATTTTAGAATAAGAATAGTATTTTTGTAAATGTTTTTTTTTTATGTTCGCATGGTGCAATTTTCTAAAACTAAACGCTAAAATGGCGCAGATACAAAAAACCTGATATTCATATGGCAACAATGGCATACGCAGAATGTCATTTACGTCACCTGTCGTTCGTTACGTCAAATGAATCGCGTCTCGCGTTGCGCGCCGCTTCTTGCTTTTGTCTCGCTATCGGCTAGCGGCCATTTTACATCGAGTGAAGGTCAACTCCCCGCTCGATTATTACGTTTCATTCGATCGCCATCTTGTGTTAATTCTGGTTGAATATCTTTCGATTCGATATTACATTTTTAATCGGTTTCGGATTCAATATTCATGTTTGTTTTGGCGGCAAATTTACGGTATCTTGTGATTCAATAAGGTTAATATTATGAAGAAGACGTCTTCATTAGTGTGGAGATTTTTTGATCGTCTAGAAGATAATAAACGATGTGTCGCTGTGTTGTGTAAATTGTGTGATACCCAATACAAGTATTTCGGAAACACAACAAACCTTAGAACACATTTGGTGAACAAACATCCGATTCAATGGGACCTTTTGCAGAACGGGACGCTGGACGAGTCCACATTCCGGACACTTGATGATGACGATAGTACAAATCAAACCACAATATCAACACCTAAACGAAGGAAATATGTAAAGAGCTACAAAAATGACAACGTACGTTATTCTGTATCAGTTGATCTAAATAATCGCAAAAATAGCCGGAACGAAGCGGGGGAGGAGTCTATGCCCGTAATTGAAATACAAAGGGTATTAATATTATGTTATAGGTTATAATTTACTGTTCGCATAGTTAATATTGATAATTCAATGCACCGCTGTGCCGGCCACTCACGACCTTAAGTGAGGATCGGCGGTCATCGCATCGATAGTTAGTCGATTCCGGTTAAGTAGTGACGTGCATTGATCGATCTGATCGATTTATCAGTACTATGAGATAATTAATAATAAATTCGCGCTTTATCGATGCCCTTAGCTCATGATTACATCATTGCATTGATTGTATTAATACAATAAAATATAACATCATTCTAGCCATAATAGGTTGTACTTAGTTTTGAAATATCCCAAACCACCAAGTACCTAATTTGTTGTGAGTTGGGATATTTTCATACCTTTTTGGAGTTCATACATTTATTTTAAATTTTTTGATATTTTTTATTATGAAGGCTAAATTATATAATATGACTTGCGCTATAATGCTTTGTAATTATTTTCAGGTTGATGTTTTAGAAAACACTGACAATGAGAATGATAGCAGTGCAGTTGACAATGAACTCCTGGTGCGGCAAATGCACAATAGAGGGTCTGATGAAGAATGGCTTGATGATGAGGTGTATCAGCCGCATGTAGATTCATACTTGCCACAACGTAAAAAAATGAAGGTTAAACATATTAAAAGAGAAATCCAATCTCCACCTCCGAGGCACTTCTCAAATTATGTTGTCCAAAGATCAAAGCCTTCCCAGCCTAAAACTGAAAGAATTTTTATTGATAATTCCCCTAAAAAGGATGAATACAGTGTATTTGGCGAGTATGTTGCAAATAAACTGAGAAAATTTAAAAGTTCACAGACTAGAGGTAATATACAACAATTAGTTACAACAATTTTATGGCAAGCTGAATACGGAATGTATGACAATATGGACTCGGTTAAGAGGATTATATTGCATTCAGTTCAAAATATGGATACGGAACCGCATACTATGGAAGACGTTCATATGCCAGAGGTCCATGGGGAGGAACAGGTTCAAATGGTGATTGAACGTAGAGGCGAGGCAAACTTGTCAGAAGAACCAATACGAATAATAGATGCCCATACAGAATAACAACATTCACAAAGATCTAATTCTCATAAAGAGGTTAAGACTTATATGATTGAAGAATTTGCTCACATTGTATATTACAATGCACGCAACTTCTTATCAATCAATTAATGTTTACACAAAACAGTGAACGTTTTACATATAAGAATTAGTACATTGTTCATATGAACTAGTTTGTGGGTATTGTTACTGTATATAATTATGAATGTCTAAATTTATATGAAACATGGAGTTTGTTGCACATAAATTATAAAATTATCATCTAGTAACTAAATACTATGTTGGACTAGTCTATCCAAATTACCTAATCTTAATATCATCCGGGTGTTCAGTTGTCATTTTGCTAAATATAGTCAAGCTTCAAATGTAAATAATACTACTACAATGTTTTTTTTTAATAAAAATATAAGCAATATTTCAGCAGATCTTATTTCACACATGATTTAAAAGCAAACCGCGCATGCGTGTTTTGTTTTCATTTCGCTTTTATTGTCTCACTCGCACATGTCACTGTTATGTCATGATGACATTGTTAATCAGCTGTTCCACCAACATGGCTTCGATAAGCCGTACTTCTAGTAAATTATTACGAAAAGTACAAATATCGCCGGTTTTTCACCGTAATTTAAGTTCCGTGAAGTGTAATAATGTGTATAAGAATGTGTGGGCGACATGTGCTTGTTTTCTCGGTGGCAGTGTTGTGTTCTACGCAGCAAAGTTGTATGGAAAGACTAACACCGTTTATGCCCTAAAAGTTAAGGTAAAACACCCATTATTATATATTTACCAACGGTAAACAATGATATTCATTTCTCTTTAATTACTAAAGACTTACTATTCCTCGGCTATTAATGTTAATCTATTCAAACGTTCCTATTTAGTTCATGGAATCGTAAGTAACGTCGGTTTAAATTTAGATATTGGCAACAAAGTCCACCGTCAGAGTTATTTCCACTCTGCTTCACAAAAATAAATTACTTTCAATATTTCCCATGTAATTAATGTCGCTAATTCACATTACGCCTGTTAATCGGAAATGTTTACAATAAATCTAGGTTAGAACAAACTGTCAAGTCGGATGTTTGATAGAGCAATTTTAAAGATTGACAATGACAACAAAACAAAACATTACAAAACAAACATCGAAAGGTTTAATAATCGTTTCGTTCGGAAACAAGCTGTATCTCATATATATAAAATTATCTGTTTTTAAATCCTAGGCTCGTATTATGTTAAAATTACTAATTTAGGATTTTAGAGTTCTGGAGGTAATGTGTGACTTCAGATGCTAGTCCGAAGGGTACTAATGAGATATATCTGTAAGATTTTGCTATCAATATGTCATAGTGCTGTGTCTTACCAACTGTAATGTATAACAAATTTACTTTTATCATCCATTTCCCCTTATACCTGTCCTACTCATGATCTCCTATATGGTCAATCACCTTAACCCAGAGTGGATTGATAGACTTCACAGATATTTGATAACTCTCAGGAGGGATTTTAATGATGTTTTCCATCACTTGATGCAATTGATTTTTAACCTCTAATATGCATGTAAGTTTAAAAATTTTAGGAGCACACAGGATTCAAACTAAAGTCTTGTTCGAAATTATTTCTCTATCCCCCTTCCTCCATCTAACAACCCGGCTTACGGCCGGTATCCATTGTTATGTTGTGAACAACCTGCCAGTTTCAACGACACGGGTTTCCTCATCATTTATTATGTGTACTGCGAAGGTTTGGAATAATGTGCCTGTGTTGGTGTTCCCGACCACATATGATATAAGAGTCTTAAAGGTAAGAGTTAATGGGCATTTACTAAATTAGTGCGCCCAACACCTTAGACATAATTGCCACTATCCGTCAGGTGGGATCGATGTCAAACATTGACTTATTCTAAGTAAAAAAAAGACCTCCAATTCAAGAGAGCAACTTTCAAACAGGCTATGACTACTGTATTTAGACCTGTCTTTTAAGCAGCAGTAGATTCACAAAAAGAACTTATTGTGTAATAAGTTTAATTTTTTCAATTTACATTAGTTTTCTAGCTACACCCCAATACCAAAAATGATGTTAATCTGTGTTGATGTAAATGTGTTAAAATGAAATTGTACTTAACAACAGAGGGCCTGTTTACAGTCCACAGTAGGCAGTTATGATAATTCATTGCAATAATTGCACAATACATGTTAAAACATGTTGCTGGGTATGTTATCTTATCGAAACTCATTCTAAACTTTCATCTGAGAACAAATCTGTTTTTGTCTTTCGGAATGTTCATCCGGTTCTAATGCTGTTGTGTTCATCATATAAGCTGTGTCGAAATCTGTTCACCAGTTTTCCCTCTAAACAGAGTTAAATATATGTAATTAATTAATTATTATACCATCTCTCTGCTCTTTTAAGGGATATATATTTTGTTAATGAACCCTTATATTATTAAACAAAGGAGAAGTATATTCCGCATTTTCATATTTCAAAGTTGACAGATTTGGCTACAGTAATTAAATATAATAATAAATTGGCCACATAAATGCTGCCCCTGTCTAATCTAACCTGGCATCATTAAATTTGCAGTTATTACCAAGTAGATAAAACATTCCCCAACTCTTATATCCCAGTACAAGTTCTATTTACATAAATACTACTCCCTGAAGAGCAAAGTGGGCGTTTTGCAAAAGCTTAGATTTATGCTATACCATTTCCTAGCTTGTTGGAGTCTGTTTTTTCCTGTTTTGTCGGTCATTACGACTTCCTTTTCCTTTATTTAAAAAATCAACGATTATTTATGTAATACGTTTTATAAGGGTTATGGGAGTGCCATTGTCTGGAGGGGTGGCGCTACCTACATTTTTGCTTTTTATGTACGGGAGCTGTTAATTGGTCTGAGAAATAGAATAAGTATATAAATAAAATTAAAACAATCCCTTATGGTAAGTGACGATAATGACAAATACTTTGGGCCGTTTTGCGCACTATAAAATTAAACTATCCATATTAACGGAGTCGAAATTTCAACCCTGAATTATGTTTGTATTGTTTAAATAAAAATAATGAGACAGAACAAGCTGATGAACGATAACCTACCTAATGTAGCTTTCCATAGAAATCCACGGACGACCCATTGCTGCCCAAGAAATGATTGATTCTATGAAATGAATAGAAAATAATTTATACCTATAGTCCTAAAACATATATAATTTAAAATTTTAAAGACAAATACTAAGTGATTAATTAGAACTGTTTTACAAGGACTCATATTTAAAACACTTGCTTAATGACATCCAATATCTTACCTAAAAAGGATTAGAAATATTCATATTAATCTATCTCCTAGTGCAATCGCGGCACATCACAGGATAAGCCCGACCCAATACTAATGTAGGCGATTAATTCCAAAGGGATATCCATGAGAATTCACTCGGCAGGAGCCTATAAACTATTTCATCCCGACCAACACGTGTTAACTCGATAATGAGACCCCAGGGTGGTGAAACGATAATAGACAAGAGTAATTGCTCTCGATTAGTTCTTGGATCAGTTTCGTTTTTTATCTGTGTCAGTTTTTACTTTTTAATCTGTGCGCTAAGTGACAATTTGATGACATCTCCGTCCATATTGAATTTGTTATTGGTCCACGTCATTAAGTTTTCCGATTCTTTGAAAATCCAGTAAACTTGTAGGAAATTTTGGTGTACAATTTGTACAAGTTTAGAACTTAGGTCGCAGTCGAACCACATCCAGGACAATACCCTGACCAATGCGACAACAAAAACCGACACCGACTCGTCTGCAGATACGTCAGGCATCTACCACAATTATAATGCCTACCTATCGGTATAATCTCAGTTAATATAATTTTAACCGACATCAATTTTCATACAACCATATCTGTCCAACTTCACACTCCAGTGAGTGAGTGACGTTATCTATGAACCGTCGTGTGTTTGATTGAACGATACACTAGATTCTTTTGCAAAAATTGCATTGTTTTAGCTATGAAATATCGCCTGTCGTTTAATCGGATTGTGTGGATTTTTTTTACATATTATAAGTTAATGTTTGAATACAATCCCACCTGAGCGATGGCGATGTAGTCTTAGATGCTAAAGCGCATTAACTTAGAAGAAGTCTATTCACTTTCGTCTTAAAGATGCCTACATTATACTTCAGCGGAAACACAGACGCTAGCAATTTATTCCAATCCTTCGCGTTATGCCATACAAAGGACGAGGCGGAGCGTTTCATCCGCACCGGAGGGATAACCACGGTGAAAGGATGGATATCCGAGGTGCGTCGTGTTGTACGATGATAGAAAGGGGTGGGGGGAATTAAGTCGTGTAATTCCTGGGCACACTCACCAAAATCCTAGGTACCCTATAGAAACCTGAGAGACTGCCAACCCTGCGTCTGTGCTCGAGGCTTTGTTTATTGGTTTTAAACACTTCAGGGCCACCAATAAGCCTCATTGCACGCCTCTCCATCGAATCCAAGGCTAACAGGTGGGATTTTGCAGCACCAGCCCAAACGTGACAACAGTACTCTCCACACATGGTCGTACTTGGACTTGGGTCGTATAGAGTTGAAAGCCGCCTCGGTGTGGAGTACTTTTGCTTTGTCTTTTAGTTAGGAAATTGTTATTCAGGCTTAAATAAAATATATCTAATATTATGATGCCCAAAGATAAATTAATAAGATTAACAGATACAGCTCAGCACATTAACCAGCGAAATGACAATGGGCTACCGTACAGAAGTGTCATCATCAAAGCAACTCATAAATAACCCACAGCTGAGCTCTCATGATGTGAGGATATAGGCAGAGTCCAGCACGCTGGTCAAGAAATTGGTAGATTTCACCTTCGAGGACCTTATTGGGAACCGTCAGGAGTGCTGGCTTCTTCACTATATTTCATCACAAGTGATAATTACCTACCTACATCACTTTGAGAATTATGGGCTATCTAACACTGAAAGTATTTTTCAAATCGGACCAGTAGTTCCTGAGATTAGCGCGTTCAAGCAAACAAACAAACAAACTTCAGGTTTATAATATTAATATAGATAGTAGCTTTCTGCACTTCTTCTACATGAAAATTGTAATGCGCCAAATTTCTTAGTCCGTCAATGTAATTCCTAGACAGGAGAACAAAGTTTTTGCTTCACGTATTAATATTTATAAAATAAAAATTATATGACAGCAGAACAAATATCCCGTAGCTTCAATTAACAATTGAGAACAAAAGAAAATGGCGGCGGATATTCAAATTTCGAATTATGAATGGTCAGCGTAGTTTTTTTTTGTCTCACTTTTTCTAATAGACAATGATTGATAGATATTATGTCTTTTTTGTCTGTTATGTCATTAGTGGTTAATTACTGGGTTGATTGTTCGCTGGCTCTAGAGGGAAGATACGCTAGAACGGGCATTCCATTTTTAAAAGGGATGTAGGGATGTATTTATACTTGCATGGGGTTTTTGTCATCGGTTTTACGATGTAACTGGCGCCACTTGTACTAAGTTGAACTTACGGTTATTATTGAAGTTAATGCGTTAAATGTTCGTTACGTGTATGTAGGAATTATGTTAAATTATAATTTTGTAATTTTAAATCTTTGCTAATTTCTCTAATTAATAATCATTATATTGGCATATGTATTTTTTATGTTATAAGTAGGCAAACTAGGAGACTACCTGTAGAAAATATGATGCCAAAAACTTCAAGTAATGAAATTTGTTTTGTTTTTGTCGATGATCCGGCATCTAAGTCAATTGTTTATCAAAGGACCCAAAGGTATACATAATACACCACCACTCATAATTTATATTAAGGCTCATTCCACTTAACACTTCATTATAGAATTGACCTCGAATTTAGCACTGGCATAAAAAAAAAATTCAGGTCGTATTTAAGTACTGGCAACATAAACTCGCTGGCCAGCGGTCCAGTTCGAAAATCAAACGGACGAATTTAAAATGGAACAAATCTCTGCACTGGAACATAAGTAGGAAGTCCCGATTAACTAGTAATATGCTCAAGTGACAAGCCAGTTGCCGCACGACCACCGCAACCTGGTCCGCTGCCCCCCTCTCTTACCTTTGTGATCGCTCGACAACAACGCTACGTCATACTGTGACGGAGATCTTGTTGAACTGGTCGTTTCCGTTAGTGTTAAGCCGGCTAGTGTTAGTAGAGCTCCTCCCTTCCCGCTGCGGTAAGGACGGAGGATGCGCGCGGGGGGAGCCGTGGATAGAGGAAGGGTCGGCGTAGACTGGACGGTATATTGGCTCGATTGGCTGCCCGGATGCTTACTCAAGACGTTTGTAGGTTACCGTTTTTGTCGTTCTGTTGCAACGAGCCTTGGGTTTGTTTCCCGGTTCGGAATATCCGAAATGAAATTCTATTTATATAGCTAATAGGTACTTGATAGCTGGGCCACGTTGACCAGGGTCTAAGGTCACGGATACCAAGAGAGTTGTCAGAAAGACAGAGACAACTTATCTGCATATCCTCCTACTAATATAATAAATGTGAACGCTTGTCAGGATATCTGTTATATCACGCAGTTCACGCAAAAATTACTGTACGGATCTGAATGAAATTTGGCACAG